>JZLH01S0632328.1:23109-33212 GCA_001188425.1 Eucidaris tribuloides | reverse complement strand
AATCAAGATCTGGTTAAAGTTTGGTATGAGGTTTCAACACGAGCAACGGGCAGTGGGAAATTCATAGCCCTTCTGGAGTTGGCATTCCTGAAAGCATATTTGCTCTGCCCGAGGAAGGAATAATGGCAGCTATGTATATGCATGAATTTCGAACATGCAAGTTAATGTCATAAAGGTTCATAATTATATCAATTAATGTATTACATGTAGTTATGATTAAAATATACCTCTTGTCAAAAAGAGAACATCAAAATAACGTATTTTAAACATTGGATTTTTCCAGGATTTTTAAATCAATTGAAAAAACGTGTTCAAATGTAAAAAAATTCGTTTTTTACGTAATTCTACGAAACAAAAACAAGATAATTCACCATTATAAACAGTATTTCGTAATATTCCGACAACTATTAATTCCTGCACGTAAAAGGACAGTCACTATTATCATTTGTTAGAACTTAACAGTATTGTTGAAAAGTATAACAAAAATCAAGATATTTACCAATTTAAAGTCAATTGAACCGAAAACACTTAAAATAAATGGAAAAGAAATGAAAATAAGAAATATAATGGATGCTTTCTACAATATAAACAGTCAATGATAATCAGTATAGCAGGTATCTTATCCAGATCTATAGATAATACATTTTTTGGACTAAACTCCGACCAATTCAAGTCTATTATAATATCGCTTTAATTTCATTTTCAAATCAGAAAGTATCAGGGTTACGACGACAATCAGTATGAAATTTATTTGAAACAAATATATTGTATCAATGAAATTGCCACCCCGTTAGCATATTTTATTCAATTTTTCATTGTCAATTAGGAACATGCCCAAATTTACTTAAACAGTCAAAAGTTTTATTCCTCGTTAAAAAACACAAAACAAACAATAAGGTCTTCCTGAAATAACTAACTTGCTAGGCTATTCTTTGTTGCAGCTATGCTTTCAAAACTTTGGAAAATTGATTATTGAAATATTAATTTCATTTCTTATCTGTATTTGAAATTCTTCTTCTTCTTTCACTAATTTGTCGGTTTATAGGTTTTCCAAGCAGAGGCATGTTTCTATAGATGAATATGAACTGATTGATTATCAAAATAGGACATAGTACTTGGCTAATATTTATGGATTTTAGACTAGGCTTTCGCTTTTCTTTCGACCACAACATTTGTTTACTTATAAAGGTAATGAATTCCTCTCGTCCACTCTCTCTCTCTTCTTCCTCTCTGGGAGGTCGGCACAAATCGTACGTAGGTCGGCACAAGTCGTACGTAGGTCGGTACAAGTCGCACATAGGTCATCACAACTCATACCAAGCTCTGTGTTACTCGTATTGCGCTCGGTTCACTCGTGAAGTCATCGTCGTAAACTCGATGTTGCATCGCAGATCACTCGTAAAATAAGCAATTTTTATGGCGAGTTAGCGCGAGTTGAAGCTCGCGGTAACTCGCCATACTCGAGACTACAACTCAGCTAAATGGGAACGTAGCTTAACACAGATAGTGTCTGGGGCATTGGTTTATTTTTCGGATTGGGGGAAGCGAGTGTATGAAAAATGTCAACAATTTCATGATTTTCGGAGCGCTCCACGGGCAAAATTATGAAGTTTTGCTTCACGCAATTTTGCGCATATAACACCCCGAAAAATTGGCCTCTTTTAGCTAGTACTTTATGTTAAGTTAAATACTTTTGTATATGGTATATAGTATATAGTAAGTTTTATCAAAATTATGCCCCCCCCCCTAATATTTTCATTAGGGGACCACTGTCGTTTGTCGTCTAATCCCATTTCATGGACACCTATTAAATGTCTGTAAACTTATCGAGATCTTTTACATTTTTCGTGTGCTACATCATAACAACGAACATAACAACGACGGAGGTGTATCTCATACCAGCATATTTGATCCCTACAAATCTATCTATAGCTTTTCCTTGTGCCATGTCATAACAACAAACAGACAAGAAATGAAATTCCGGTTCATAGTGACAAACATTACCATTACGTCCATGTTCATGCGTAAAGCCAATGTAGAACAAATATCAAAATATATCAAATTGATTGTCAGTGTAAACATGGTATAAGAGGTAAGCTCATAAAAAAAAAAAAATCTTCATTGTTAACCATGCACCAGCAATTTGAGGGGAACAGTGACTGGGTTGCTCATTACCTGTTCAGAGTGGGTGAGGTGTATACTGTTTACCGCTACCGCCAAGAATAGTGTGCGGGGAAGTTCCACCGTGGGCATTGTGTATGGATATCACGTAATAATTGAAACATGACAGTCGATTTACAGCTTCCTTGTCTAGCCATAAATTCGTACATAGGCCTATTAGCAGGGAGGCGCCACAGGGAGGGCAGAGAAGGCAGCCGCCCCCTGAAATTTTCAAAATATATGAAATTATTATTTTTTTTTCGCAGTGTAATTCATGAAATTTATGAGTTGTTAGTGTTTTGTTTTTGTTTTTTTACATTTTTGCCCCCAAGAGGTTTTGTCCACCTAAGATTTTACCGTGGCGCCGCCCTTGCATGTTAGTTATGCATTTCATTCTGTACGTTATGGCATGGGTCGACTCACTTTATAAGCCTTAAAGAGATGTACCGTGTTAACAAGTTTCCCAATTTCAAAACTCTGAGCTGCGTGGCTGTGTATGGTATCATTGACTATAATGAGGTGTAAAAGGAATACCTAAAACTTTGCACTTCAAAACACAATTTCAGTAGTAATCGGTCAATCGAATACCCAATGAATGCGATTTCAGGGATTTAAATTATTTTTTTCAACCCTTTAACGATGTTATCTCATTTCGTTAGTACGTGTATGATTTCCCAAACACGATATAATCACCTTCCTTTTTTTAACAACCATAGCACCTTTCTCCCAATTTTGGCCGTTTATTAAGTTACACAGCTCCTCCTTTTCTTCTTCCTCTTCTTCTTCTTCTTCTTCTCCTTCTTCTTCTTCTTCTCCTCCTTCTCCTTCTTCTACTTCTTCTTCTTTTCCTCCTTCTCCGCTTTTCTTTCTTCCCCTGTGTCCTTCTCTCTCTCTTCTTCTTCTTCTTCTTCTTCTTCTTCTTCTTCTTCTTTTGTTGTCTTTTCTTCTTCTTACTTCTATCTTATTCTTACGTTCTTCTCATTTAACTTCCTTGCTTTTTCTTCTTTTTCTCGACCCTCCTCCTCTCCATTCATCCTCCTTCTCCTTCTCTCATTTCCTTTCTCCATTCTCGCTTTCCATTCTCACTTCTTCTCAAATTTCAATAAGATATTGAGCTTATAGGAAATGTTGATTTTCATAAAATACCAAGCTATGCACAGGTAGGCTATTACAATGTTTTTGTTTCGAAAACTTGCAAGTAGCGAGTTTAAGTTTAGACTAAGTAAGTTATCAATGAACCCGAGTTATTTTTAATCAGAAAGGCCAAGCAAGCAGCCTATAGCGCACAAGTATGGTTATGTTAAGCCATTGCTTGATAGAACCAGAAATATCTGTATACCATCTACGAAGATCAAGAAACGCGGGCAGGAAAGGGTTAAGCGAAATTGAGTATAGTGACGTAAATCTGGAATTCCCACTGAACTATAAGTTAAGTAGGAATTCCCCACGAGTGCGTAGGCGTCTTCAGTTGGCACATTCTAACAACACGTGCATGATTAATTACAGTGTATTGACTAATACAGGCTGATTTCATGAAATGCGGAAGATGTTTGCTCAGCACATATTCAACACGACCATATTTTCAACGATGTGCGTGTAGTATGTTGTTTAATAATTTGCAGCCATCTTCTATGTGAATTGCACATTTTCTCGCGCGTTTCAAGGGTACCACTGTCAGCTCTTTTCATGAAGTCACAGCAGAATCATAACCGGCTGTCCCCGCCAGCTGCCTGGGTGTGTGTTCTTGAACTACACTATCAATGAGCCTGTTGCTGTAATACCCTTTCAAACTTTGCGTGAACTCTGCGTTGTCTCGTTATACACTTGATTAACTCTCTTACTAATACCGCAACATTACTTTCTGTGTGATAAAGTATGGATGTGGAACTGAAAGGATTAAATTTGCCTGTGTCATGTCATATTTCAATCTGATGAAGGCGATGTGAACCAGGAAGGAACGTCATTTGACATGACACGAGAAACATCGGGTGAGTAGGCCTACCAAATTGTTTTTGACTCCAGTTCTGTATAACTGTTTTCACGTGATGTTTCGCAAAATAAAAATCGACCTAATTTCTTTTTGGGTAAAATTGTTTATCGTAATCTATGAAGTTCCAGCCCTACGTATTCAAACCATTTTACAGAAAAAAAAATATAACCACGCATAATTAAGTGTTTTTATTTAAAATAAATGTCTAGCGTGTTATATTAAAAGTCCGATCTATCAGTTTTCAGGAGTTGCACTATGTTTTTGCTTTTATGGACTGTAGGGCAAGGCCGTTTATCGTGATTTTCCGTAGTCCCGTCAGTGGTATTTTTTTAAATCTCTAAAAATAATTATTTAAATATTACTAAACCCTTAAATCGGGGTTGTTCTCCTAATACCATGTGCGCGTTTTTAAGGAAATTAATTGATTATGACGGTTATTTATCATTTCGTGACCAAGTATGTTTTAGCAGTGTATAATCTACCGGCGACTTTCACCGTGTGCAAAAATAAATTACGTGGCTGATTCGCCATATCCTCGTTCGCAAACTTGGGAGTGCTTGACAACCTTTGCAGTCACAATGCTTCTGTGAAACCGCAGATGTTTGAAAACTGAATAGGAACTTTGGTGAGGCATTTGAGCGCAACTATTGTATAAATAATGGAGGACTGCGTGAATGGCTATTGTTTGCATTCAAAAGAATACATTCAACAGTACATTCCGATGTGAGCCACAGGCCTTGATAAATATTAATAGCATAGCTGTAAAGATCAATCTAGCAAGTAATGCTCGTGTCTGTGAAATTGCTATTGACGGTGATTCCTTCTACGAATGGGACTGAGGAAAGTGCCTCATTAATTAGTTGATTATCTCAATAATTCGCTAATAAAAATTGGAGAACAAAATCTCATCAGCATCTTCATCTTAATCAGTTTGTAATGTTATTTTTCAATACCAATCTGGAGACTATGGAACTTTTTTTTTCTAGTAGCGTTATTTTGATCAATGCCCTATAGTCCATTATATCTTCTTACATCAACTTTCCCTGCCTTCGAATTTGCCCTTATCCACGCGTCTGGTATAACCTAACGGACGGTCCTATACACGTTAACCCTCTGGTTGCTGGGTTAAAATCCAGGCTTGTTAGTGGAATCTCAAAATGCAGTCAAAAGATATTTTTATTTATTTTCTATAAAACCCCTTTTTACATTTCTCAGGAGACCAAAGAAAGAGAGAAGCACACCCTTTAAAAAAAAAGAAATCTCCGGGTGTAAAGTCAAATGCATCCTCTTTTTATAATTCTGCAGTAGGCCTATTTGCTGCCCGAAAAGTACCCCATTACCGGAGATTTAGGGAACGTGCATGCGGTCCCTCCAACGCCGGAGTGGTCATAGAACGTGGGACGGGGCATGCTTATAGGAGCGATCTGTAGTGAAGGCCGTCGTCTTTACGATCGCTCGCGGTAGCGGTTGTTCGGACCGTTATTTTGCTGCAAGACATGAATTTTGTTGAATGGAAAATTTATGTATTCTACAAAAGCCTTAATTTATTACATTTTAATGTAAAACGTCATTTTGAAAGTTAATATTGTCTTTATTTGCTTCAAAGTTGACTTACCGATACATTTCGCGTGCCCGTGCGGGCTTATTCAAGCACTGGTTATCAATGAGGCGCGGGTACGACTTTTTTCCGTGCGCTGTGGATGACCGGCGAGGGTGTGCCGCATTCTAATGCGGGACGGTCCCGCAACGATTGCCGAGCTATGGGGTAATGCAGCATCTTTGCTTAGTACTACCCCATATTTCTACAGGTGGGACGGGGTAGTTTGGAAGACAAACGATAGCCTTCGAAAGCTTTTAAACACGAACGGTTTCCTAAAAAAAAACATAAAGTTAACTTACACGCTTTTTCGTTTCGTTTACACATTAAGCTAAGTAAATTCAGTGTCTCTTCATGTTAAAAAGGGGTCATTTGTGACCAAGGTAGTGAATTTCAAAGTTGGAACCAAAGGCTGTAAAAATTATTGTTCTCTTGGCAAATTGGAGCGTCGTCTGTAGTATTCAGATTGCATGAATGGGAGCATTTATTCATTAATTTCATTTATTTATTTCGTATTCCAACAAAACAATAATTCACAAAATATAAACAAGAATACATCAAAATACAATTGTTCAATAGTTTTGCTAAATAATACATAGTCGCAATATACATGTATCACCAATGCTTATGTTACAATTTATTATTACAGAAGTACGAGGAGGCCTACTAAAAAGCATGCTTGTAGAATTTGTAGGCCCCTCAAAATGATTAATATGTACTGGTTTATTTGTCTTATTTTAAAGTGAAATATGGCGAAGTGTAAGACGAACCAATCAGAAGACTAAACAAAACACACGATAACGAAACGAAACGTGAATCAAGATTAGTGCATTAAACAAAAAAAATAATAAATAAATAATAAAATATATAATAATAATAATAATAAAAATAATAATATATAATAATAATAATAATAATAATTATTATAAATATTCAAACTAAATCCAAGCCGCCCAATCAGGCATAGAGCAAACATACCACGGTTACAGTATTTTCCTTTTTTGAGTTTTGTTTCCGGTGTATGTGCCAAGATTTCACAAATGCAACTGAAGAGAATAAACTTTTATTTCTTAGCCATCGCTACTGGGCGTCACATACCACTTTGCGCGCCACCCCACTTGAAGTAGAACACGGACAGGCACCACGCCGATGCAGCAAACACCTCATCAACGATTCATATTGCAATTCGTTTTTCTTTGCGCCATCCCTGCTATGTTAACATGATCTAAAGATCTATATAAACATTGGTCGTCCGTCTCTTAAACTAGGCTAGTATAGTGTAGTAGTAGTGTATTTACTTTTCCGTTTAAAAAACCATGAATATTTAAATAAAACAAGTTTAAAAACACGGCTGGCATAAACCCAGCTAATCAGCGGTGTCACACGACACCGCTGTTCTTCCGCCTGGGGTCCAGGAACATATGTAGACATTACAAAAACATATAATAGACAACCAAATATAAATGTACACATGAGTCAACAAATCGAAAAATTACTTAAAACTTAGAATACAATTATATTATGAAAACATAATAAATTAAAATGCTTGGAAAGAAAAGAAAGTTACTGTAAGTTACCAGACTGGAAGAACCCGCCACCCGCCCCTCGCCCCAAGGACAACAGAGACAACCAACTATCGAGTCTTTGCACAGTACGTGTAAACGACGATTAGTTGAAGATGATTGTGTATGGCCCGTGAGAAAACTTTCAGAGTTTGAAGAAGTTTTATAGTTAACTGCAGCCAGGTTGTTGTAACGCAAAAGCCCCCCTGTAACGAAACGATCTTTCAATAAAATTCAGTGGAGAGTTTTGGGTGTGGATTAATCCTTTCTCCGGTATCGTATGACAATATTGGCGAGGAAATGAAGCAAAAATATTTGTGACTGTAATTTAGGAGGCCTCAATTCATCGTCAATGCTTTAGAAATACATGTATGTCAACAAAATGCCTATCTTCTCCCCTCAATCCAGATTCCTTGACGAATCCCGTCAGAATAAAAAGATCATTAGACATTAGTACCCTGGAAATTAGCAGCTTCAATTGTGGATTCGTTTCGCCATCTTTAAAAGGATATTAATTCTCTCCTTTATGCAGCTAAAAAAGAAACAAAAAAAAAAAAAAAAAACGGGTGAAGCGATTTGTGTGCTAGTGAACTAACGATGGGGAAATTCTAGCAGAAGTAACAACGTTAAATAAATTTTCTAATTCAAACGAGCTCTTAGAAATATAAATAATGGCCGCGTTTCACAGTCATACAATTCAATTATTGTTATAACACAAGTATCCTAAAATTTGATGATAGTGTTTATCCACTTTAATCTTGGACGTATTAATGTTTCAACTTCAAACGCATGAGTAATTTACCTGCCTCAGTTTTCTTCTAATTGTTCAACCTTAAACTCCACGCACAAAATCCATGTCTATCCAACCCAGACCCAACGCTCCTAAGTTGTTATCAACTGCCCGCGTACGCGAACTGAGTTTTTTCACACAAACAATTTTCTTTGCTGGACTCCAAATATGGAACGAACTTGATGCTAAGTCTCAAAGAAATATGACTCTTCGGTAATTTCAAAGACGTAACTCAGACTAATTTACTATCAGCATATTAATAACCCCGTCATTATATCTATAATACTCTGGACGCACATCCTGGCATTGATGCATTTAATTTTTGGTATCCATTGTATAATTGTCGTTGCTCGTCCCTTGTAATAAAACACACGTTGTTGCATTACCGTGAAGACTGGAAGATAACGAAGAAGACTTGCCCACTCTATATAACTCAAAACCGATACTTATATCGATGTACCTTCTCTTTTTGTCTCATGTTGCAAAATATGAATTTTTCACTATCTGGCATGTGATGGATTTTTCACCCATACCTCGTGATTTTATTTGTAGTATTTAAATTGTATGTGTATTTTGTTTTTTGTTTTTGTTTTTTTTTGTTTAGATGCACTAATCTTGATTCAACGTTTCGTGTTGCGTTATCGTGTGTTTTGTTTAGTCTTTCTGATTGTTCGTCTGTACACCTTCGCCATATTCAGACTTAAAATAAGACAAATAAACCAGTACATTTAATCATTTTGGAGGGGGCTATCAAATTCTTCTACCCATGCTTTTAGTAGGCCTCTCTCGTACTTCTGTAATAATAAAATTGTAACATAAGCATTGGTGATATCATGTATATTGCGACTATGTATTATTTAGCAAACTATTGACAATTGTATTTTGATGTATTCTTGTTATATTTTGTGATTATTGTTTTGTTGGAAATACGAATAATAAAATGAAATTAAATGAATAAATCTCCACCATTTCCATGCAATCGTGAACTACTACAGACGACGCTCATCAATTTGCAAGAGAACAATAATTTTTACCCAGCCTTTGTTCCAAACTTTTGAAAATTCACCCATTACCTTGGTCACAAATGACCTAGCCACCTTTTTTAACATGAAGAGACACTGAGATCGATTTACTTAGCTTCAATGATGTAACAGAAACGAAAAAGCGTGTCAGACGTAACTTTATGTTTTTTTTTAGGAAACCGTTTCTGTGTTTAAAGCTTTCGAAGGCTACGCTTGTCTTCCACAACTCCCCAGCGCCCGTCCACTGTAAGAAATATGGGGTAGTACTAAGCAATAGATGGCTGCATTACCCATAAGCTCGCCATCGTTGGCGGGACCGGTCCCGCATTAGACACGGCAACCGCTCTGCCCGGTCATGCCACAGCGCCACGAAAAAAGTCGTACCCGCGCCCATTGATAAACCCTGCTTGAATAAGCCCCGCCGGGCACGCGAGCAAATGAATATCGTAAGTCAACCTTTGAAGGGCAAATAAAGACACATATCTAACCTTTGCCAAAATGCGTTTTTACAATTAAAATGTAATAAATTAGTGCTTTTGTAGAATACATAAATTTCCATTCAACAAAATTATGTCTTGCAGCAAATAACGGTCCGAACAACCGCTACCCGCTGCGAGGCGATCGTAAAGACCGACGGCCTCACTACACAGATCCGCTCCTATAAAGCATGCCGCCGTCCACGTTCTACTGACACTCATTTCCCGGGGCGCGTTGGAGGACGCATGCCACGTTCCCTAAATCTCCGGTTTAATGGGTACTTTTCCGGGCATAGCAAAATAGCCTCTCTGCAGAATTATAAAAAGAGGATGCATTTTGACCTTTAACAAGACCCGCGGAGAATTCTTTTTTTTTAAAGGGTGGTGCTTCTACCTTCTTGTCTTTGTTCCTGAGAAATGTAAAAAGGCGGTTTATAGAATAAATAAAATTATCTTTGACTGCATGTTTTGAAGTACTTCCCACTAACAAAGCCTGGATTTTAAAC
>JZLH01S0632326.1:8439-21572 GCA_001188425.1 Eucidaris tribuloides | reverse complement strand
ACTTAATTTTAAGTTATAAAGTAATTTAAGAGTGGGCAATATATCACTTGAGTTACATGTACATACATCATTACTTAAAGTGATAGGCTTACATTGTGGAGCTTCAATTTAAAAAATTGTCAAACTTTGATATCTGAGCTACATAGTAGTGTTCAAATGGACAAATAAACACCCTAAAGTACAAAAGTTCGGAAAGTTACACTGCCAATGGCAAGTTATGCGTGAATAAACAATTAAAACTCGGGGCGAGTTTTAATAGCCTAGGTGTACACACAGTAAGTCTATGGGAGGAAATGGGCGAGTGAATCTGGTCAACTTCCGATTTTCACTTTTTTAAAGCACTAAATAATCATTTTGAAATACAATTTTTTCAGGGCTTCATTTTTAGACCTCATCAAAGACACTGGTAGCATGGGGAATCATGTGGCTCAGGTTTTTTTAACTGTGGTAAATGTTAGCCAATACCTTTAAAGATTGTGTCAGGGATGTGCAAGTCCATTACTTCCCTTCATTATCAATACCAAACGGTAGTTTAGTACTTACAAATGGTGTGTTGAAAGTCTGAGATCCGTACGTCATGAATTGGTTGTTTTATGAGAAAGACTAATAACGACATGTTACCAGAATGTTGTTCTTTCTGTGAGTTTCAATTTTGCTCAAACTGCGAATCGTGGTTACTGTGCACCGTAGCAAGACCAGCGCAGCCCTCTGATTGGTTAACGGCTATCCCCTGCGCGACCTTTGGCTAACGGCTGATCGGACCATTTTGGAACGGCACGTGCACGTTTGACGTCGCGGAATTTTTTAAATTTGCTTCCGAGCAATTTGAAAAAGGATGAAGTTTAACCGTCCAGATTTTCACCAAAACTCAATATTTTACCCAAGTCTCTATGAGAGGTGTTTATTTATATTAATCTTCACATTGGATACGATTTCAGCTGATTTCATTCATATGTATGTACATGTAGATGTTTTTTTGACATGCAAATCAATGACACAATCTTTAAGCACCAGGAAAAATTGAAATTCTTGAAACTTTTCTATTCAATAACTGTACCATTGTGCTTGAAAACTACTCTTAATTTTCCCCCAAATGTGGAAGCTTGGAAAAAACATGGGTGTGTGTGTGTGTGAGTTTTTCCAGAGGTGTTTTTGGGGGGTGGGGGGGGAGTGGGGGGAGGTTAGGTTGGGCATCTCCCATGATATCTCCCTTCAAATAATCCCTTGTTAGGTTCCCCTCCTATTCCTTTAACCTGTCTCATTTGGTCAAACTTCAAAAATTAGGTCAGCAGAAAGAAGGTGAATGGTGAATTCCACCTTTAAACCATTGCTGATGAGTCCAACAGCGGCAGCCTGAGGATGTTAGGTATTGGAGCAAAATGTTGTCAAATGTGGGCCAACGGGGGCCAACTGTCTTGTTTCTTCACTTCAGTGATTCATATGCCTCCCAGTAAAATAGATTACTGATCAATGTTTTCAAAGAGAGTGCAAGATGGATGTCTTCCTTTTTCCAGCAACAGGGTAAAGAATTTTGCTCCGTGAAAATAAATGAATTTAAGAATCAAAGTGAAATCATATGTTAACACTCTGATTACAGTGTAGTTATCTGGGGCAATTTTTCACTTTCGATTATTTTCAATTTTTCCTGTTTTTTCAGGTCTTTATATTAATGATATTGCTGTCTCATAGCATGTACATGTACATAATTGTGGTTGAGTTGAATTTGAGTGTACATGTACATGTGCAAAACAAAAGGCTATGTCAGTAGCTTTCTAACAATGTTTTCATTTCTAACTGTCTAGCCTTTTTGTTTCCAAGAGCATCAATTTCTCTAAACCCTTTTCCTAAAGTATGAAGCATTGTGTTTCTGTTGTCATGAAGCATTGTGTTTCTGTGGTAAGATATAATGGAAATGCTCAGCCAAATATCAGTCTGTGAACACTTTTTATTTATCACTTTGAATTTCTGTCTTCTTACACTTTCTACATAATAATCATGATTGTTGACAGAGTTGTCAGTAGGCTGTGATATTTAACAACTTGACACTTTTCAGCTCTCTAAATTTGCAGCTTCATTGCATGTAGACTGTTTGCTGGATTCCTCCTTTGGAAATGAAAGGTTGCTGAAGCTGATCTATGAACTGGAAGCTGTAATCTGTGTAATGTAATCTCCCTTCATTGTCATGATATACATAATCCTCTTACCACTATAGAAAGAGCAAGGCTGCTTAAAGGCACTGTATAACAATGTTTCCAGTTTTAAAAATCTGAGTTACATGATTCCCCATGAGTACTAGTGTCTTTGATACAGTCTAAAAATGAAGCCCTGAAAAAATTGCAGTGTAAAACAATCATTAAGTGCTTTAAAAAAGTGAAAATAATTGAGAGACAATTCCAGCTTTTCTCCATAGACCGCTGTGTTGCAGAATTTCCTATCGCCCGATATAAAATTAATGTGCCAATTTGTATCTGCACATATTGTAATAGTGACAGCAAAACTGTCCAAACTTTTGTGTTCTAGGGTGTTTATTTGTCCATTCAAACACTGTCAGATATGTCAGATAGCAAAGTTCGACAATTTTTTAAACGGGTCTTCCACAGTGTTATATAGTGTCTTTAACAGTTTAGTCACAGTACAATGGGATTATCATTGAGGATGGCTTATTGTTGCCAAGGCTCATTGGTCCTACATTGTTCAGATTAGGGATAAGGTTACAGATAGTGCTATGGTTGGGTTAGGGCATGGATGGTTAGGGTTAGGTGTAGAACCGTGAAGATCTAGAGTGGAGAGTACCATAAGCCTGTAAAAATTAAATGCATACATGTATTTTTACCTGTGGATTATATTCCATCATATGCACATGTAGTATTCATGCACATAACACAGAGTTGCCAATGTCAGTGAATCCATTTGCAAGAGACTCTCATAGGCCAGTGATAAAGTGAGAGGTCCAAATGCGTGAGATCAATAAAAATGCATGGAAAATCAAACAAAATTTTTGCGTGAGAAAGGACCAAAATGTGTGAGTCTCACACTCAATGCATGAGAGTTGGCAGCCTTGATATGTGTAAATTACATTTTATACCGGTAATTATTTACTCCATATTTACATTTTGCACTTGAAGCATACTGTCAATACATGAAGTCATGTAATCACTGCATTTGAACCTACAGTCCAGGGCCACACCCACCTCTGACTGTTAACACGATGATCCAAAATATTAATTGCCGCAACTCGTACATCATCACACTTAACATTGATCCATGACGATTTCCTGAATTCAGTCACTTATCTGGGTAGGTATGTTGAGCTGATGATATTTAGAGTTCTCTCCCTTATAAACATGAGCCAAGTCTTACATGAGAAAACTCTAACATGTGACGCATTAATTTTCCAAAAATGGGTCTTTGCTTTTAAACAGTTCATTTTACACGCCGATCCTCACACAAATTGCAATTGAATCTGTTTGCAGAATGACACAATATCGTCCATCTGCATAGATCTGGGAGTGTCGTGTCTCACATAGACAGGAAGAGAGAAAAAAACAAAGTGAAATTGGTTGCCATGGTTACGCATTCATCTCTTACTCGATTCAATGTTTTCCAGTCTTGCTAAAGTATCGGGATGCTGTTGCAATCTGTCGGATCGCCGACTCCAGGCATGCGAGAGATTCTGTCATCGAGATGTGATAATAAACAACTGTACTNTACCCCCCCCCCCCCCCCCCCCCCCGTAAGGTGCCCGTGATGTGAATGATTCAAGCAGCTTTACAGCTTACTTGTTTATTGCAGGTAGACTTTACATGTCGTACATTACTGATACGTGCATGTTATACAGTATCTTTCCAAGAAGTCTTTTGCATATTAATGATTGGATTAATTATCATTCACTCATAGTTTCTTAATGGTGGATTTTTCCACATGTCAAACTCAAACTCAATTTTCTGAGCCTTAAAGATACAAGTTAAACAAAAATAGAGCACTTGAGAAAAATTTAACAAAAAAAGAAACAAAGTGGAATTAAATGTAGGAATTGGATTTTGTACATGTCTGTTACATATGATACTTTGTGTACATCAAACAAACTCTTTGATCCTCTGTCATACACTACAGGTGATATTGTAGAGACAGTTGTACTGTATGTGTGTACACAAGTCTGTCCCTGTGTAAGTTTACTGAATGTGTAACTTACATGTGTGCATGTGTGTCTATGTGTATGTTTGTGTTTGTGTATGTGTATGCATAGTGTACGTTAGAGAAATAAAAAGAAAGAGAATGTATGTGTACATGTATTGTGTACATGTATGTGTGTGTTTGTGTGTCTTTTCATAGTCAGTCTGTTCACTTGAGAAAGAGCAAGGTGCTTGAAAATTTGTGTTTCAATCAACTTTATGTTGGATATTAAAACATGACGAGACTGAGATATCTACTTATTCTTACTAAAGATAGTATTCCAACATGTTAATTCAAATAATTTGTGTACAGTGTGTGTGTGTATGTGTGTACGTGTTTGCATGTACAGGTACATAGCAAGTCTTATTTTAAGTACCTGCATTACTGCATATTGTTTAACCCTCATAGTCGTCGGAGATGAGACGGCATAATATCCCGATCTACTTGAAATGATGAACTACAGGATGATTTACATCATTAAGCATCCCAATAATAATAAATAATAATCACCTCCAGGGCTATAAAATTGTAGTTGAAAGAGTACATTCACATTATAAGTGTGAAGATGTGACACTTGACTTGACCAAGCAGTGTGAAGTGGAGATGTGAAGTGATTTTCAGCATAATATGACTCAGAATTTACATTTTGATCAAAGGACTACTATTAGTAACTCATGCTGCCATCACATTGTGTACATAATGGACATAAAATTTCCATATTTTGATAGTTATCTTTTTTTTGGGGGGGGAGGGCTAGGATTGGGTGGGGTTGGTGGGGTTAAGTTGGTGGGAGATTATTGACAAGGGCTTTATACATGGCCACACTAGACATGTTTTATGTCAAGATAATTACCTATTGCACCCATATGAAGTATTGTGTACAAAGTTTGGGTCAGACTTTCCAAATCGTATAGAAAGTGATACCAGTTTCAGACATATTCTACATGTTTATTAACATCACTCAATGGTAATTAATCAAAGGAACTGATCTATGTATTCATTTTACCTGTCACCTTTCAAAACTGGATGTGTAATGTATCTTGGAAGCAATGGGTTAACATGGTCTTTCTTGTGAATATTAATGACTTGAATCATATGACAGTAAAAGTAACAAACTTGTGTTATTTTTTTTTTTAAAGATATACGCAGTAACTTATTATTTAGAGATAACAGCGTTTGAAACACCCAAGCCTTCCCTTCTTCTCGGGAGTGAAATCACCCATACAGTTTTTACAGGGTGGCCCAAGAATGGAATGGTATATATTTACGGTGATTTTCCAAACTAATTGCTCATCTTCGTATAATTCATCTGATAGACTATTCTTTTGCAAGCTGAATGATACGAAGATCATCCTTTTTGGTTCCCAGGTATTTTCCATTTTAGAGCCATTTTTATGAGCCAATGGAAATTTGGTATTCTCATGTGTAAATTTATATGGGAGACGCAATATCGCTTTACTGCTACAAAGGCTAAAATGTACTGCTTTGCAATATTGCTCCAGAATGAAAAGTCCATTGAACAAAATTTGATGTTCTATATGTAAGTGACAACATTGTCTTACTCAGAAAATAACATATTATCAGTAAATGGGAAACATACAGTAGTAATTTTTGTCGGGTAACGAAGGAAAATATTTACATATTTGTGTTTCATTTTTTTTTTCTAGTCCACCCTGTATAGTACATGTAAGCCTACAAATAAAAGGGACAGTGACAAATGATGCTGGCCATTCTACTGAAACTAATATGGCCACATCGATGTCAGCTTAGGACAGGTTTACTCTCGGTAGAAAAAGAAATGGGAATGATACGGCGTGTAGTGATACCGGTGAATCAGGGTGAGGTCACGGAATGGAAGCGAAGATGATACCGAGACGGAGATACCAGGTGATAAGAGTAAGGAGACTCATCGCGCGAACTGACCCCAAAACGAAACGGAAGGACTCGTGATTGAAATTAGCTGTCTGATTGAACCTTGGACAGAGCTCGGGAGAATACGTGATTGAAGGCAGATTGTCCTCCAATTTACAGTTTGTAATACAGACTGGGCCTTTAAGCCTTAAAAACAAAAGCAATCTTGAACAAGAACATCTATAACAGAAACAGCAACAAGATTAAAGCAAAAATGTAAACCTGTCACCACAAAAGCTTTATAAAATTGCTAATATACAGTAAGTCCTGAAAATTGGACATACAGGTACATAGAAAAATGTAACTATTATTAAAGGTATATGGCATTATTGGAGATAGTCCTCAACTTGGGGTGAAATTACTGTAGAAACTGTGCAAGGATTCTACTGTGAAAATTTGGTAATCAAAAGTTGACTCGTTCTGAAATAACTTGCGTCAGTATACCTTGTGACAAACAAAACTGTTGTGTAGCAGTCTATGGGTATTAATTCTCTCGAGCCTCGAGAAAAACTAAATGCGAGTATGTTCATGTTTGATTCAGTGTGAGTAAACAAATTCAAGATGAATCAGTCGAGCCAGGAGATACACTCCAGCTGGTGTATCCATTGATGTATCTTTCAACCAATTTGGTTTTAGAGGCTTTTTTTTTATTTCTCCCAGTTACTGTATACGCTGAATATTTCGCGGTGGTTTATTTTCGTGAATTTCGTGCCTTACTGAACGCGAAAAATTTTCACTTCCTGACATTTCTGTACAAAGTGAATACAAATACAATGAAATTGCGGAAATATACTCTCGCGAATTCCCCATCTTGAAGCAAATTGCGAAAATATATGGACGAGAAATATATGGCGTATACAGTCTGTCATCGCCCTTTAAGACTGTTCATTGCAATTCATGTTTATATTTTAACTACCAGATATCAAAGTCTAATGCCCCCCAAAATTATTTAGAATTGATGTTTGGAATTACCTTCTTGTGATTTTTGAATTTCTGCAGTATGTTCATGTTTCAATGTTTTAGATCTTTACAGACTAACGTATACAGCTGAAATTAAGAGTTATTGATACAATATTGAACATTGCCATCAGAAAAGCTGAATATAAATGCCCCAAATTTCTGTTGTACATGTAGCAGTACTAAGATGTAAAAAGTCCTTAATTAGATTTTAAGGAGTGATCCACTTGACGGTGTCTGGCATTTTTTTTTTGGTGGGGGGGGGGGTACCTGCGTTAGATGGTTACATTCAAAACTCCTGATCCTCACTGACAGATTCACCATTTAGCTTGATGAATGCATTACTCATTTTTGCAACTGTGTGTCAGCCTTGAAAATGGTCCCCCAATTAAAATCATTCATCCCCATTGGTCTAATGAATAGGATTTAATTTTATGCCTTTGTTTCCTCTAAAAAGCTGCATTAATTACGTTAAATCCTTGATTTTGTGCGGAAAGATGCTAATATCGTGCGTCGCCAGTAGACGGACAGTGAGCGGGGCTCATTTAATTTGATTAGACCAGTCAGACCAAGTCATTTGCCCAAATTAATGTAGCTCCAAGTAAATTTCAGTAACACCAAGATGGTGTATGGTAATATGTGTTGACATTGAGCGTTTGCAACTAAGAGAATTACAGTGGAAAAAATTGAAATAGAAAATTTTCAATTCCATTCTAGTGTTCTTATTCTGTTTATGATAAGTCTTTTAGTCAGTGGTGTATAAATAATGTTGGTTATTTCCATAACTAGTAATCTTGTTGATAACTAGTCCTCAGACATCTCATGCTTTGCTCTAAGGAATGTACAGGAAGAATGATTGGGGCAGAGGTCTATGACAAATGCATGTTATATAACACTTTGATGCTATCGCGAACCTGTTCGCCCAGGGTTGACTTACTCAGTATATCGGCGAACGCTGTATCGCCGAGAAGGACAATCGATCATATCTTTCATAATTCGAATGACAAATGTCACTGGAAGTTCGGCTACCAATAACAATTTAATCGTAAAAATGAAGTACCACAATGAACCAAACAAAATGAGTTAAAATGTATTGTCGTTGAGAGCATTTGGCTGATTTTACAGAAAATTGTACAATTTGGAAAGGTTATACACATTAGTCCGAAACAATCCAGTCCCCTGGTTAACATGCACTGGATTTTTTAGCCAGCACCAAAGTGTTAAAGACCCAAATTTAGTTTTGGATTTTTTGTTATTTGAAAGCTTTTGCCCGAAGTCATAACCCTGCAAATATAGATTGATGTCTTTAGTTTTTATGCCTCGCCCGTAGGGAGCGGAGCTTATGTTTTCGGTTGTCCGTCCGTACGTCCGTGCGTCCGTGCGTCCGTGCGTCCGTGCTCCGTGCTCCGTACGTCGTGCGTCCGTCGTCATTTCTTGGAACAAGATTACGAAGTACCGCTGGAGGGATTCTAATGATACTTGACCAAGGGAGACCACTAGGAGGATGAATTGATGTAGATTTGGACAAATCTCAAGGGTCAAAGTCAAAGGTCAATGAACTTTGTCTAAAATGCCATTTTCTGCCTATAACTCCAGTTAGGAGTTCTACTGTTGATATATTTGGTGGTTAGGTTAAAAAAAAAAGACAAATATTTTGGTAGAGTCACGGGGGTCAAAGGTCAAGCGTCAAGGTCAAGGTCAATGACCTTTGTCCAAAATTCTCATTTTCGGCCTTAACTTCAGTTAGGAGAGCTCACTGTTGATTGTAATTTGGTGGTTAGATCAAAACCAAAAGACAAATTTTTGTTAGAGTCAAGGAGTCAACTGGTCAGGGTCAAGGTCAAAGGTCAATGAACTTTGTGCCAAACCTATAACTTCAGTAAGGAGTGATAACTGTTGATATATAGGTTGTTAGCTCCTACATAGTGGGCGCACTGGGCGGAGCATACCATCGACTGCACGCAGTTCGAAACTTTTCTAGTTTTTATTATTATGAAAATCTCGTGTGAACACCCCCAAATTTTACTTATAGCCTAAAGGGTTAAAAAGCTTAAGGTTACATTGGTATACCTCATCTGAAAGAGCAGACGCAGCTCTTTTCAGATGAGGTATTACTCATATAACTTTTTACCCTGGGCATGCTATGATAGAATATAGTCAAAAATGTCGGGGGTCCCCCCCCCCCCGACATTTTCATTAAATAATAAAAAAAAACCAAGCAAAAAAAGTTATATGAGTTATACCTCATCTGAAAGAGCCGAGTCTGCTCTTTCAAGATGAGGTATACAACATGTAACGTTAAAGCTTTTTAACCCTTTAGATGCTATAATGTTAAAATTTGGGGGTGTTCACGGAATTTTTCATAAATTAATTTAAAAAAAACTAAAGACATTCAGAATCTATTATTGCAGGGTTATGACTTTGGGGCATAAAGCTTTCAAATAACAAAAAAATCCCCAAAACTAAACTTGGGCTTTAAATTAAATTGTCCCCAACTTGTTAGAAGTTTATGGAACTGGACAGTTTTCAGTTAATGTTCTACATGTAATATTGTTTAAGAACTCTTCTTATGAAAGAATACCACTATTTTCTGTAATTCAATGCTAAACTCTTCATTAAAAATGATACTTTTAAGTCACAATTATCACTATTTACTCAAATATTTTTGGATAAAACATCAGAAATACTTGATCTCTGAAATCACTGATTAAACTCACCTGTCAGTATGTACACTGTAGAATTAAATGTAATATTTCTGTACGGAATTGAAAAAAAAATAACTTCATGAAAAATCTAAATACAAGCCCCTTGGGTGGTGGTAGTTGTCAAGCGGACTCTTATCGTACATTATTTTGATACAGCATTTGAAACAATGTACTGTTACGTACATAATTGAGTCCATACATACCTTTTGTGATAATTTTACAAACCTTAATCAGTAATGCTTATGTTGAGAGTCTGAGAGATTAAAGGGACCGTAAAGTCGCAAGTCGTGGGCTTCTGGACCTGGCCTGACTCGGGTAATATTCGGGAATGCCCGTATACTTTCGGAAAACGAGCACGCACGAATTGTGTGCAATTCCCTATGCAGCACGTATTCACCTGAAGAAAGGCGAACTAAGCCCAACTGACCCTCATCGGCAATTCTGTTCGCAGCTCCACGATTGTTGTTACGCACCACTGAACTCTACACTACATAGCATAGAGTTCAGTGTTACGCACTGCCCTGCAATAGGGGCAAGCGTAAGGTAAATAAACGTACATGGATTACGAGCGGCGTGTCCCTTTAATATCTCAGAAGCAGAAGCTTTTCATTTTTACTGAACCCCTCTTTCATTGCATCACGATGTACACTCATAATGTATACATGTATAAACAACTTACACTTTCAGAATGACATGCTTCTACAGTGTACATGTACATGTATAAATTGTGAAAGTGTGGTGACCTAACAATTCACTTTGACAGCTGTTATAAATTTTGTGACAAAAGTTGACCATTCTTTGGAAACTGAATGTGAAAGTTAATTGAACAGACATATACAATAAATCAAAGCAGAATGAGTGTGTGAATGATGTACAAACAGGATAAACAAACTGACTGTAGTGTAATCAACATGCATTATGGTATTTTTCATAGTCCACGACTCCACGTAGTCAAGTACGGTATGTGATGTGATTATTCATGTCATGAAATGAGGGAGTAACTTCAGAAGTAAAGATGTACTTAAACCGAAGACTAGAGAGTAGTCCCTTACACCTTGATGTGTATGAGTCAAAACTATCATGCAATGTGCATGTGTTAACGATGCTACGTGATGATAATTCTTTATAATGTGGGTATGTGTGCTGATGTTGTGCAAGGTGGCTGTCTGATTGCTCAGCATTCAAGAGGAGGATGTGATAGAGGCATGCAGACAAACAGACATGGAAACAGACATCTTCCATAATAACTAATCTAAAGAGATAATCTCCCGTCTCCCAAAACATATCAAACAGTTTATCACTCTCTAGCTCTCTCTCATTTATGTGCAGCAATGCTTGAATGTTACCAAATCTTCTACGGAGCTATGATACTGAACCCCCCCCCCAAAAAAAAAAAAAACCAAACACACAAACAACAACAACAAAAACAAAAAACAAACATGAAGAGTTAATTTGTTGAAGATGGTTTGATTTTGTTTTAACACGCATTTCCCATAGACCTCGTGATAAGATATCTTGTGTCTAGTCTCAACGGCTTTCTGTGGTCTCACTTACTAAATGTACGTACATACATGTATGTGCATCAATGCATATTGAATGTTTCTAAATTTTCTGCAGGGCCAATACTGTATTTCAAAATATGGAATAATCAATCATTTGATGTGTGTGTTTAAATCAAGCAAAGAGACTCAGACAGAGAGAAAAAGTTTTGAGGGACATTGGACACGTACATGTAAGGCTGAACATACTATGTCATACAGGCAAACAGTAGTACAAAATGCTTTAGGTTTTAAAGATAAAATAAAAAGTAGTAGAACAGAAAGGCAGTCATTTTTTATATGAAACCAAATGTATACAAATATGGCCTTATTTGATTTTTTTTCTGAATGATCAGGATATACACATACACACATAACATGTTCATATAGATTTTAATTTGCAGATCTTTACATTGTATTGCTTACACTGCACATTGACTGTACTTCATATGAAGTTCAAGTTCAGATTTAATTCAAACAAACTTGAATCAGACAACATGTGGAAAACGCTTATATGGAAAGGCCATTTGAAATTGAATGATACATCAGAAATGAATTGGTCTATCAGACGGGATTCCATCGCTAATTGTACATTTCATTTGACTGAAATCGACCATGACGCATGGATTGATATTTTAATCCTTGTACCTTGCGGCCAAAGATGATTGCGACGACGATGAAGAGGAATGAATGATTATCGGTGTCAATAATGCGCTACATCCATGCGATGCTGACAGTGGTAGAATGGAGTAATTCAGTTTTTTGAATATTTTGAGAATGTGGAGTTTATGACTGTTGCTCGATGCCTGGATTTTCCAGGCCTTGCTGTCAATGGCAGAATATTGTAATTCAGTTTTTGCACTATTTTTGAGATATTTGTTACAATTTTACCTTTACCATGTAGAACCTACCTGATGAGGGCAAAATTGAATAAGTCATCTACACACAGACACGCACAAACACTAACACACTCAAACTCACACCGACACACTCAAACACAAAAACACAGATGCAAAGACTAGCACACAAAAATAGAGACTCACACAAACACATGCATGTACACATACACAAACACAATCTCAACCTCACACACACACACACACACACACACACACACACACACACACACACACACACACACACACACACACACACACACACACACACACACACACACACACACACACACACACACACACACACACACTACACCTTTTCATTGTACCATGTTCCCCATTTTAACTTATTTACTTACTTTAACTTCTGATTTTTAAAGCAATTACTTATACATGTACAGTACATGTATGTACGTGTACAAGCCTAACAGTGCTTTCAGTATCTGATATGAACACACTGTAACATAGAAAGTATATTGGAACACAGATGTAACAACAAACATAAATGGAATGCTCAATATACTGTACATGTACACTGTAGAAGAGATATCAGCAGTGTAACTGTTCCCCTTGGGGGCAAAGAGAAAGTATTTTGACATGGTCACAATGGGGGCACTGCTGAAGGGGGTCGCAAGGTGTACACTGTACATTGTAGGCTACTTTTTACTGTTACACATGTAGGCCTATGCAGTGTTACTGCATAGCAATAATTAATGTAAGGTGTCTGGGCAACACTTGGGATTTGTTGTGCTCAGGACGCTTATGCCCCCCCCCCTCCCCCCCGGGGCTCCTGGCTACACCAGTGTGTATCATGCACAGGACTATATCCAGTCTACTGTACACGTAGATGTGCATTATATCTGGGCATATTGTGTTTTGAGATACATAATAAAAGTGCATTGTGCATTGTTACATTGTATTGGCAAGCCCACGACCTACTTTCTTTTTGAGTC
>JZLH01S0632325.1:0-17841 GCA_001188425.1 Eucidaris tribuloides | reverse complement strand
AAAGATTTATAGCAATCGCGTATCCATTTCATTTCAGGCGGCTCTTTAATCACCGTAAAACTGGTATTTGTGTTTTGATTATTTGGATACTTGCCGTCGTAATAAACATGTTCACCTTCTTCGTCACTTATTTAGACACAATGACGAGCACTTGTATCATTCGATTTTCCTCCACAAACACTCGGAGATTAAATGGCATCGTTTTGTTTTTCTTGAAGTTTGTTTTGCCAACTTGTACGATGCTTGTCACTCAAGCTCTGACAGCTTTTGCACTTCACAAAGAATTCATGCGATTTAAAGATGGGATGAAGAGAGCCGAGCAATCCAATCCGTCATATCGTCTGCTTGTTGCCAGGCAACGTGTCATTAGAATGTTGTTCGTGGTCATTCTTGTTTTTATTGTTTGTTGGGGACCGAACCAACTCGCTTTCTTTCTATTAAATCTCGGTCTTATTGACACCTCGTATCTGTACAGTCCTCTAAATACGGTCTTAACGATCTTGGGGTTCTATAATTCATGTGCAAATCCTATTATTTATACAATTCGCTATCCCAAATTCCGAACGGCTATTAGGGAGATATTCACATCCTCCAAATCACCAAAGACGGCATTATTTGAAGAGAAACTGGACTCACAACAAGTGGTATCAGTGGTATCTTAATGAAAGGAAATGTATATGACACCAGATATACCTATAGGCACCACAGGGGAGCAGGGGGTAGAGTCCCTATATGTAGAGAGTTGCGACAACTCGCGATTTGAACGCCATTTTGTTTCCTATACAAAGCAACATTACGTAACATTTCTATTTAATTGCGATGAGCTCCTGGTGCTGTGAAAAGAAAGAATCTGTACGACATTTTGTTTCCATAAAAATGGATCTTCTACATGTTAACATGTATGTCGCTACTCTCTCCATTAAGGGACTCTAGCAGGGGGAGGCCGCCCTATTGTGTTCAAAGTATTGAAATTCAGAGATTTTGAATGTTTTTCAAAAATGTCTACTCCTAAAAAATGTACCCAAAGAGCTCCCCCCCCCCCCGCACAAACTATATTAGTTTTCGCTCGCTAACGGGAGAAATTTGGCCTGGAAAATTCAGAAGAAAATACAAATTTTTCCGGAAATATTTCCCCCACAAATTTCGCTCCCCCCCCCCGCAGATTTTTACCCTGGCGCCGCCCTGGACATAATTATAATACTGCCCCCATGACAAAAGGGCACAACTGACATTTTGGTATTTTGGAGATATTGAGCAAAATGTATTTTGTTCAACACGTAAAGCCCTATTCAGTGTCATTTTAACAAGCAGATTATGAGACGAAGGGACACTTCTAATTAATATTTTTTGTTCTACATGTTTAACATGATGTACTGAGTCCCTTGTACTATATAACTCAATTAAAAAAAAATGTCAGTTATGCCCTTTTGTCACGGGGAGGGGGGGGGGCAGAATACCTAACACAGTTTTCCCCACCTGTCCCAGTTTTGTTTTCTTTTTTTATGTTTCTCATTATTTCTATTGTTTTTCTTATGTTGTGGTAATCATTCCTTAACCTTATATTATTATCATTATATTTGTTCACTCAATGATTGCAATGTTTAAATGTATTTTTGGGTAGATTATAATTGTTTCGTTATACGTTTGCACGTAGGCCTATGATTGTTTTTATAGGGTAGTGGACCCCTATTTATAAAACAGCTTTGCTGATTAGGGTGCGCCAACCCATGAGAAGAAATATTGAATGAAAGAAAGAAGGAAGGAAGCAATGAAAATGTACGTTTGTTGAATTTATGTCGTAAATTTTGTGCCTATCTAGAACGCTTTCACGATGTACAATCTTTAAAAAACAAATTCTGGTCGTTTTGCTAATTTTGTTTTCCAAAACCAAACACCGGTAGTTTACGCTATACCGGTTTGTACTCATACATTTCCGTTGTAACCACCTTGAAAGAAAAATAACAGGAATGTTGGAGGAAATTTTGCTAACAGTAAAACGAAACAAAAAACAAATTGAAACTGTTAACATTAAAGCCAGGGCATAATTTTAGTTGATCTGATTTTTTTCATTAGTTTTTCATAAAGTATTGTATTGTCATGAAACATGAGACAACATAAAACCTACCAAAAATTGTTTAGAATGGCAGCTTATGGCTCATAAATAATTACCCAGCAGAGGCGTATGTCCCTTATCTATGACAAAATGTCGAATCTCTTGACATTACAATTTTCTCAAATTTGGAAGTTTTTCAGGACGTAGGGTTTTCAGGGCATTAACGGATAAATAATCTAGAAACGCAATATGTGAAAAATGTATATTTCTTATATACCCAAACTATAAATTGCCTTCAAATAAAGCGCAAGTTTAGTTTTGGCTTAGTTTTGTTATTTGAAAGCTTTATGACCAAAGGTCATATCACAATATTAAGAAGAGTTTGAATGTCTTTCGTTTTTTTAATTAATTAATGAAAAATCTCGGGAGGGGGGGGACCCCGAGATTTTCAACCATATTTTACAGTACAACATCCAAAGCGTTAATAAGATGTTAAGGTTATCTTAATTATACCTAAGCAGAAATATCAAACTTTAATATCGTGATATTTTTTTCTCCAAGTTTGAAAGAAGTTTGGAAGAGAGATAAGTTGATATGACTGCATTCACAATCAAAGTTCTGATTAGGGACTATGGGAAATGGTATAATTATGCTAACTTTCCCCCAAATTATATATCAAATTAATCAAATTTCGTTATCATTGGTACGTTCTTAAAACAAAACTTTCACATTTCATTTGTCTTTATATACATGTATAGCAATTTGTATCTTTAACGCCATTACACATTCATGCATGCTTAGCAATACATACACACAAACGCACAAATACATTCACATGCACATTCGCTCACGCAAATATCTTTCTTTTCCTACATGAACCTTTATTTTATCAATGTCACTTAGATGTCAAAAAATGATATTGAATTACGTTTCTGAAGCTAACCCTATAAATGCTTAACCGGAGTATTAAGTGTTTATAATGATATAAAGATGTTTTCGTCTCTGTTATTGTCGAATAAAAGATGGGCCATAGGTATCGCATTGACGTTTATTATCACTATGTCTGAATAAAGACGAATTCATTCCGTTCTTGAAATACCAATTTCAATAATTGTATCTAAGTAATAAAGTGTTTCCTCGCGGCGGTAAGGTTTTAAAGAATAGTATTATGACATAAGTGCATTAGAAGACTTATGCAATGGATCTTTTGGGGGTATTAACACACAATGGCCTTACAATCAAAATAGCTTTTTAAGTAGCAATCCTTTCAATCCATACAAACTGAAGAGGATTATTTCCAACCTATATTCGGCATATCGAATAATGTTGTCAACCTTTTGGTACTTAATTTTTCCACCATTTAACAAGATATATTACTTTCACTCAAAAGTCAGTTATCAATTTATCTGCCAAGGTTAAATTATTGTTCACATAAAGTAATAAAAAATACCACTTAGACTCAAAGTAAACGTACCGTATAATTCTTCTTTTTCAAGTGAGAAGACCTAATGGATATTCTGAAACTGTGGCGTAAAGAGCAAATCACTGTGTGTGTGTGTGTGTGTGTGTGTGTGTGTGTGTTCTCTGTTCAAAACGACAGGAAAAAAAATCTATCAGCAGAGTTTGCCATGTATTGGCCAATGTGTCAAAAGGACTGAATAAATGAATTAACATTTTGTTTGCGTCCACTGGAAGTATAATGGTTCCGTTTTCACTGGGACTGTCGGCAGTGAACATTGGGCAGTCATCCGATCTCTTTATTCATTTTGCAAGTGAAGTCTCTGTGATTAGGCTTCAACCATTTTGTTTTATTATTATTATATAAAGCTGCATTGTTTATTTTCATTTATTTTTCTTTTTTTTCTTTGATCGTCTTGTAATTCATCATTGACTCTTTGTGTTATTGTAAATCATGAAAATCAATCAAACATGGGGGAGAAGGAAGGCTTAACCAAGATATAAGAGATTTAAGTTAAACCGCGAAGTTTGAACTATGAATGCCTTCCATATGACATCAAATTTATGTGTTGGCGATGTACAAACAATTCCATGCGACCATCTTCATAAAGTAACTTGAACTTGAACTATAGCTACCAGTGACTTTTAACACAGTTTTCCATGCTTGTATCCTGTTATTATCAACACTTAGGTTTGATAATTGTGAGGTCTTTGTTTGGAGAGGGTATGTTTGGCACAGGCATTCGCTTTTTACGGGATTTCTCCTATATTTGAATCACTTCTGTATTATCTAATATTAACCCACGCACTGCTGAGGGGTTTTTCAGAAATTCAGGATTTTTATGTAGTTGATTTTTGAAAATCAATTAGTTAGTTTTTCTTTTGTTCGTTCATGTTTACCTTTTTATCTTATTTGTTTGTTCTTTGTATGTCTTTGTATCTCAATATACTTTTGATAAAGTTTGAAATTGAAATTGTTTTCGAAATAATGGAATACAAATTGTTTTCACTTTGAAATATATGACGCCTACAGGCCTTATTTTGCTTTTTTCTGCGCAAACCATTTTCCAACTATAAAGCAATCCGTTTTTCGTCTGTGTTACTATTCGTTACGTATTATTTGTTGACTGTTTTTTTTATCTTGTAAATATTGTAAACTGTATGTTTTTATGATTTGAAATGGAAATAAATAAATTGAAATTGAAATTGAAAAATTGAAAAAAAAAAATAAAAATACATGTATTTTTATTGTTTTATCAAGTTATACACCATTTTGAAGAGCAAAAATTGAAATATTTCATAAAAATAACTCTTGTATGAGAAATTCAAGTCAATTTTCAATTATGTAAAACTAAAAATCACCTTCGACCTTGAAAAAATGATTTTACCTCTTTTTATTTTCAAACTATTTGAATTAGTGTAAGCTAAGTCAGAGATGCCACTATAGTCCCACATAATAACTTTTATGTGGTACTTTTTACAAAATGACATTTTTTTGGCATCAGTTTTAGCTCTGAAATTTCATCTTATAATAAAAATTATAGATTTGTATATGTTTGATGAATCTTAACAAACAAGTTTCAAACATAAATTATGTTTTTGTACTTTGATTCAACCTGAATTTTACAAAACAGTCAAAATGTAACTTAGAGCCAAAAAATCGGATATTAGCAGTGCGTGGCTTAATATTGTATCTCTCTAAAACTGATCACTGGAAAACGAGTTTTGTTTTATTGTGGTAGAGTAGTACAGAAACATTTCATTCAATATTATATAAAAGAGATTCTCACTTTATTCGGTGCTGTTACGGACTGCAAACAAAATCTTAAAAATAAAACTGAATATGACACAAATAAATGGATATCCAGACAACCACTTGCTATGAGAATGAAGAGATTTATTGAAATTATACAGTTAACAATCCATATTGCATTTCAGAACAAAGTGGATGGGTGTACTTAAATTACAGATACATCTGGGTCTCAACTTTTAGAATTGACAGTGGGTACAAGATAGCGACAAAACAATAATGAAGTATTACGATCATTCGATAGTCAGAAATATATCGATCGGTCACGGACACGGAGACAGCGCCGTTACGTGTGGAACCTGTATGAAATACACGAAAGAGAAAAGTTGTGCAAATCGGTTTTTAAACATTGTAAAGTACGATTTAAAAATGATAAATCGATCTCCTGTTGAAAGGAAGTGAAAGGTATCGAAACCTATACCGGGCGACCCTGAGGAGAAAAAAAGGAACGCTAATTTGGTGGATTTTTCCTTTTTTGTCATTTTCCTTCATTAGGAAACTTTTTAGTTTTCCCCATTCATCCGATAATGTGTTCGTCTCTGAGCAATACAACACTGAGATCGTCAATTGTCTGAAATTGTGAAGGGTTTAGATTGGAAACAAACTGACAAAGTGAATCTTGAAACGTGTTTTCAGCAATACGGGCATCGAGGGTGTTTTATTTATTTATTTTTATTTTTTTTTTGGGGGGGGGGGGTTATTTGTACTTTACACAATCGTTTCATAACCAACTTGAACGAGCCAAGTCGCCTTTTAGAAGCGTGAGTAAATGGTTAATACATAATCGACACACTCTGCATCGTAGTCTCAATTTGTCAACACTGCCTTTTATGTTTCTTTCTTTACCGGGATCAACTTTGAATTTAAAAAAATCCTTCACAAATGAATAGTTTTTGTCTCCAATATTTTGTCGCTCGCAGTAAGTTAAAGTATTTATAGTAATTACGCTTACGAGGTGTGACAAAAAAGAAACGATACTTATCTCGAAACGGTTTTATTGCAAAATATGCAGAAAAAAAATCTATTGCTTGCTTCACAACTTCAGAGAAATCTATCCCAAAGTTATTACACATCTGGATTCGCTATAATTGCCACCAACGAAGGCACTTGGAAAAAATGATGTCCCTTAGTTCCCTCGTCACAGTGGCCTTGGTCTCTTTTCTCAGAGGCAAAATGGGTTCCTTTCAGCGCATTCTTCACCATGGGGAAGAGCAGGGTTGCCAGATTTTCTGATCTCAACCCGCCAAATTATCCGCCAAAATTGGCGAAAAACGGTAAATTTGCATTTGATGCATTTTATGGGTGGCACACCCTAGATATAGTTAGAAATGAAGACTTTTTTAACACAATTTATAACACCTTTCAAACCGCTGCCGTGGGGGAAAAAAAATAATGTGGGTGCCGCGGTTTACGCGCAGCCAGATTTTGTACGTGAAGTAGAATGCGCGCCGCTAACTTTTGAACCTGTGCTGCGGCTTGAAGAAGTTTTTGCCGCAGATTGGCCTATTTTTTTCCTGAAATTATGTTTTTTTCAGGTATGCCATTGTAAAAAGCCGTTTGGCGGGCACTTTAGTTTTTTACCCGACAAACGGGACATGAAAAACCGCCAAATTTGCTGTTTTTGGCGGTTAAACTGGCAACCTCTTCCCGGCGTGTGTGAGTGTGTGTGTGTGTGTGTGTGTGTGTGTGTGTGTGTGTGTGTGTGTGTGTGTGTGTGTGTGTGTGTGTGTGTGTGTGTGTGTGTGTGTGTGTGTGTGTGTATGTGTGTGTGTGTCGCCGTGCTGTGCGTGAGCTTGCGTGTGCAGTGTGTGTGTGTCCTGTCTGTCTGTCGTCTGTCTGTCTGGTGTGTGTGGTGTGTGTGTCTGTGTGTCTGTGTTCTGTTTTTGTTGTCTGGTGTGTCTGTGTTGTCTGTGTCTGTGTGTCTGTGTTTTGTAAGTGTGTGTGCGGTGTGGTGTGTGTGGCGCGGTTGTGTTTAGTGTTGTGTGTTAAATGTATTGTATGCTGTATGTAAGCTCTAAAAAGACTATAATATCATTAGATTTTATCATACCTTTAACCAATCAGGCGGGCAGCACGGCAAGTTCCGGTCACGATATGGATCCAATCTTCTGTCATGTCTTCTTCTTTCATTTCAGGGAACGCCTGAAGGAGATATTGCTCTATGAACGACATAAAAATAAAATAGATATTTGTGGCGTTACTTCTCAATTTGGAAAAAGGAATTAATATCACAGATTTTGTTTTTTTACATTTATAGGTTAATGTCGTCCTATAAAAAGTACTGCCACAACTATTGAAAACCGTAATACATGTGGCAAAATCAGCGGGTGAGAAAAATATTCTTCTTCTTAACTCTATCATCATCAGTGGCGTACCGTGGGTCGGCACCCATGCAGTCGTTCCCCCGAAAATGTATTTTTAGATGGTGGATTTTTAGTGCTGCGTACGCCAGGCGTACAATAGGGGTACTGAAAATGTGAGGCTGTGTTTCGCAATGCAACTAATTATTTCAGTAATTTTGAAATAATTTATGCCATTTTTCGTGTTTATGTTTTACATAAATATGTGTTTCCGCTTGTATGTCAGTGGTTAAAGCGCAATTCTGTGAGCGAGCGAAGCGAGCGAGCGGTTTGGGAAACTTTGAAACTCCAATAAGAAAAATGCGTTATCCTCTCAAAGTAATTCAAAATATAATGCAACTTGAGTACAAACGGATTACACAGGTCAGATAACATTTTATTTGACAGGAGCCACGAAGCGTTTTTTTAATGTGGGGAGGGGCTGACTATCCTAACGGGTGGGTTCCATGGGCCCTCCTTAGAATCCCTAATATAGGATCAAGGGCGGGGTCAGGGGGCGGAGCCCCCTGAAGCTCACGGGTTCTAGCAGTCTCATTAGGCTATATCATCCTCCTGACACTATTTCTTTCGTGAAATGGACAGTCAACAATAATTAAAAACCGCTCACTTTTAAAACTTTTGGCATTTCCGAAGTATAGTGAAATCCTGATATTAGGTCATTAAAAACATAGTGATACTATATTGCTAGGGGCCAAGGGACGGAGCCCCCTGAAGTTCGTGAGTTTTAGCGAATTTTTTAGCTTATTTTGCTTCTCTGGTAATCTATATTGTTTCATGAAAAGCAAAGTCATCAATAATTAAAAGAACACCCCACTTTCAAACTTTTTGGCACTTCCTAAATTATGTTTTATGATATTATGATATTATGGTTATTTCAAACCATTATAATTTGTCGGGAGTCAGGGGCAGAGCCCCCTGAAGCTCATGAATTCTGTGTGTTTTATGTTTCAATTTTGACCTTCTGTTAATACAATTATTCTGTGAAAGGACAATCAACAATAACTAAAATCCTATTCTTAAAATATGCTCTTCTGAAAAAATAAACCTTTAAGATTTTGTGAAGGAGTACTTACGATGCACCCCCTCCCACCCGGGTACGGGCCTGTATAACCCCTCTATCTGATTTAAAACAAATGTGTTATAATTTAAATTTGTAGGAATGCAGAATGATGCACACGCAAAAGCCGTGCCACGGTGATGGATTTTGCAGGAGGAACTTCTACACAAATTTGTTTGATTTTGATAAGAGTATCTTCAATATGCCTAGGCTATCGCTACTTCAAAGCGAATTATAGGGATAATCCTGCGAGCGAGCGCAGAGAGCGAGCGGTTTTGAAGCGAAAATAATTCTTCGGGAGAGGGGAAACAAAAAGTTACTCTTAGTCGTAAACTCATTCCATCATGCATTCTAGTTCAGTGTAAATTTGTATAATGTAATTTGTAATGGCTTGTTTTGCAATGAAAATGAAAATAGAGCCCTAAATTTGCCCGACCAGACGAGCAAGCTTCCATAATCATATTTCGTCATTTTGAGCACTGTGATGGGTGGAGTAAGTAGGCTGATCAGTGAGCATAATTTCATATAAAAGAATATAGTGTAAAAGAAATATCTATACATATTCCGAAACATTTCAACGATTTAAAAACAAATCAATCCACTCGAAATACACTCGGCAAAGATTTTAACACACATTGAGACGGCCTGTTTGTATGAGCTGTAAAATCTCTGAATTTCAGCTCTCGTGTTCTGACATCTACAAGCACAATAAAGACCATAAAGAGCAGTGCATGATAACATCTTTTGAAATATACCACTGACCATTTTTAATTTTGCTGAATTTTGTATTGCTATATTGCGCGCGAAGCGCGCCGAAAATTTTGACATTCATTTCTTATTTTTTGCCCCTTCCGGCATCCGAGAAATGGATCGACGCCGCTGATTACACATCATATTTTCACAAAACCTCTACCCCCCCACCCCCGTAGATCCGCCACTGCAAATGTGCACGTTCCTCAATTCTAGCTCGGTTAACCATTTTTTTCCTTTCTTTTTCTTGTTCATTTTTTTTTGCCAGCCGATTGGGGGGGGGGCACGTGACCCCCCCCCCCCCGTAGTTACGCCACTGATATTCATTATTATCTTGCTTCTGTGACAATATCTTTCTCTGTTGCTATCGGGGAACAAATATCATTTGGGCATATTAGCACACGCAAAAATGAAATAGATTGATTGTACATCCAGAATATTTTTTCGGTATCATGGTTAGCCCCCCCCCCTCCACTGGAATTCAAACAATGAAAAATGAAAAGGAAAATAGCGATGTGTATAATGTACTGAAAGGGGTCAACCATCAGGTTCCATCGCATGGAGATTAATGTAATTGTAAAATTTGTGCTATAGTGTGTGTATAAAACTATTTATATATAATGATGATGGTAATGATAATAATAATAATAATAACAATCATAATAATATGTATACTTCTTGTTAATATGAACAGCGTAATTGAAGTTTCAATACTGTAAAAAAATACCGCATTATTTTATGGGGACACCGTAAAAATAATTTCGGTTATTCCAATGTAATTTTTACGGAACATCAAATTTTACGGTGAAAAACCACTAAAAATAACTATTATACGGCGAAAACCCGGTAAAATTTACCATAAACCGTAAAAAATTACGTTGAAATCCCTGGCAACATGATGCCAGGAATTTACAGTAATAGTCTTTTACGGTAAATTTCTGCAAATTACACTCTTAAAAATCCCGGGTCAGACTGACTCGGAAAAGAAATCCGTTGGGGGCACACTCAGAAAAGGGTCAACTTTAACCAAATTCCAGGTCAAGGTTGACCAAAATATGAGTCAACCTGACTTGGATTTTGGTCAAACTTGACCCGGAATTTAGTTATAATTTATCCTTTTCCGAGTGTGCTCCCAACGGATCCTTTCTCCGAGTCAGACTGACCCGGAATTTTTAAGAGTGTAAGTTTTCTTACTAGCTTCCTCCGGGGAATGGCCGATATAAGGACAGACCTTACGGACGGCGCGTGCTCCCTTTCGAATGAAGCGCCCCACTCGTCGGACGGCCTTCCTGAACCATCCCTGTTCCTGTATCAAGTTTAAGACTATACAGGACCAGGAGTAGGAGCATCGTTAGGAAGCCAGCATAATACAGATTGAGAAGAGAGAGACGAGAAGATAGTAATTGTTAGAAAGAAGTTCGACCACATACAAAATGAATGAATGAACAAATAAACAAATAAATAAATAAATGATTATTAACAGTAATAAATAAATACATATATAAATAAATAAATAACTAAATACATGAATAAATAAACAATTATTTCGTTCATCTAAGAGCATTGTTGTTTAATCAACCATATTTGATTCTATTCATGATAGAAGTGAAAAATAAATCAATCAATCAATCAATCGACTGACCAATCAATCAATCGACTAATCAATAATTTTAACAAGTATGTCACTATAAAATCCAGAATATGTATCAAAAAACATGAGCATATCGGGACGCTTGTAATTTTATATTATTGTTTGAACCATAAAAACTTATCGCAAAGACTATACTGTATGATTATGGATCAATCTAAGAAAGAACAACATTGCTAGCCTCATGATCAAACTAATATTTCTCAAACTTTCTTCACCTATTTTTGTCAATTCAAGAACTTTAACTTTTCATGGTTGTTGGTAGGCATAAACGTTTTGTGGTTGTAAAGATTCTCGTTTTGTTGTATTTATTATAAAACTTATCTTAGAGGGCTTTCGAATGGCAGGTTTTGTTTTTAAATGGTTACTTCTCATTTTCATTTTCATTTCATTTATTTATTTAATCACAGCCTACTTACTTCAGCGTATACAGGCTATTCTTCCGTGAGTCCGTGAATGACAAAAAATTACAACAATATATATGATGAAAATTACAACAGTGCGTTAATGAGAAAAATTACAACACAACACAATAAATACATAATCGAGGTATAGTTATTAAGACAATATGAGCTACGTCCTCAAAGCTAAAGACTATTTATAAAACGGAACACATTTTCTTCTTGATGTTATTTAAGTTTGTTGGTATGAATGTATAAAGTATAACTACAATATATGTATATATACATGTACTAATATGTTTCCACTTCCTATGTGGATTAAGATATAACATATAATATATGATATATAATATATAATATATAATATATAATATGTAATATGTAAGGGACTGGCAGTAATATATTTCTACTATGCCAGTCCCTCCTCAGATAGATAATTTCCACTATACTTTCTCACAGCTTGGTATATTTGTATAATATATAATATGTAATATGTAATATGTAACAATAAAACTGTTTTATTGTTGATTACTGTGACCTATTATTTTTACTATTTCCAAATTTCTCATAAAAATGTGGAAAATAAATCACCTCAAACCAAAAACTTGCATTCCATAACTTCCTGGTCGTAATGTTTGATATTATTGTTCACTTTAGACAAAACAAATATTCCGACTAAATACATGTACTAAGAAAAGGGATGTGTTGAGATCATACACAGAAACAGGGTCACATACGGATTAATATTATCCTATCCTGGGTTAAATCTGACCCGTTTCTGGGTACCCTGTTCTGGATCAGTCAACATTACAGCGTGTTGATTTAGAGAGTGTTATCATTGTTAGCCTTAGTGTGTAATCACATTTTATTTTCTACATTTTGCCATGAATTGATTAAACAAATAAAAGTAAGAGAATTACGAGATGGACCTTACGTAATAAGTAAAGACCAGGGGCGTCGATCCATGTTTCGGATGGGGGGGGGGGCAAAATAAAAAAAGTCCCAAATTTTCGGCGCGCTCTACGCGCCAAATTGTAATGTGGAATTTTGCGCGCGAAGCGCGCCGAAAAAATGATAATTTTACATGTTTGATAGTACTTTTATGCCATGTTTAATGGTTTTATAGTGCTTTCCAATACTTTTCACAACATATAATTATTTGCATTGCATATTATGAATTTTCAAGTTGTCAAATTTATTGGGGGGGGGGCAAATCGATATGTTTGCCCCCAAATGTTTTCACTGGTGGGGCATCCCCCCCCCTCTGTCTCCACCCCCCCCCCCCCCATGACTCGACGCCTCTGGTAAAGACTTTATGTAAATACAGAATAATTGAAGTGTAATCCTCAAAAGGTGAATGTCAGCCCCTAAAAAATTGTGTAATACCATTTCTCTTGAAAGTTTGGACAGTAAAAAAATAATGATAATAAACTGCAACTGAAACTTACACTCTTGGTCTGGATCAAAGTTTTCCTCATCTTCTGGAACCAACGCAGCCGAGACCATACCGACGGCCAGGGTGGCCAAGAGGAGCAGGGCGATCTTCATGATGGTGACTTCGAGCGACCAATCTGTGTTTAGAACCAATATAGGAAACAAATTCATCATTGTGGGGGGACTCAATTTAAAAAAAAAATCAAACTGTAATATCTGAGCCACATAATTAGTGCCTAAATGGACAAATTAACATCGTAGAATACCCAAGTTTGGAAAGTTATGCCGCCACTATCATGATATGCATGAATAAACAATTTTCACTCCGGCGGAGGATAAAATAGCCTGGATCCATACACAGTAGGTCTGTGGGAGGAAATGGGCAGGTGAATCCGGTCAACTTAAGTGCTTGTAGATTTTCACTTTTTAAAGCACTTAACATCATTTCAAAATACATTTTTTCAGGGATTCATTTTTTAGTCCTTATCAAAGACACTTGGAGCATGGAGGATTATGTAGCTCACATTTTTTTTAACTGTGGTCATTGTTAGCCTTTGGCTTTAAATGGACAAATAAACATCGTAGAATACACAAGTTTGGAAAGTTATGCTGCCACTGACAAGGTATGCATGGATACACATCATGTGTGACTTATTCTTCCGGTGGAGTATAAAGTATATAGTAGTAGTAGTAGTACAACTGAGAAGTAGTGTAGTATGTAGCTAGTTAGTAGTAGTAGTAGTAGTAGTAGTAGTAGTAGTAGTAGTAGTAGTAGTAGTAGTAGTAGTAGTAGTAGTATGTAGTAGTAGTAGTAGTAGTAGTAGTAGTAGTAGTAGTAGTAGTAGTAGTAGTAGTAGTAGTAGTAGTAGTAGTAGTAGTAGTAGTAGTAGTAGTAGTAGTTTTACCGGTAGTAGTGGTAGCAGAAGTACAATCATTAAATAGAAAACAATAGTGTCACAGAACTTACAAAGTGCTTAAAAACTCTTACATCACTTACTTCCGTCTTATCATAAATTATTAGTTAATTTTATGAATCATATGTCAATTTATTTATTTTTAACTTTGTAAATTTTGAAGAACAAAACACAGGAACCAATCACAAATAACAACAACAAAACAAGTTTAAACAACACGTATTTCAATCTTTCACGTGTTACGTTATTTTGTGATCACCCGAAATCCACTCTCTTATCACAAATCGCTCCAATGTGGAAACACAAATCTTGAAGACTGAACTTTAGATTTAAAATTTGTTTTATAACAACATTAACAATAGAGGCAACAGAAAACTTACCAAGCGTTGAAGAGTTGGAGAGTCAGACGGAATGTCTAGCAGACTGGTCACGCAAGCAAAACAAACTGCCTTTGACTTTAAACTTGAATTGGTCCCCCATTTATATTCTCAAACTACCCTCAAAAAGATGAACGCAAAGATGCCCAAACTGGTATTTGGTGATCTCCTGATCAATCGTGCTCTAGTATCAATCATCTGCCGAGGTCAGTTATGATATGAAACTTCCTTTTGTGATATTTTATACAGCTTATTTTTCAGTTAAACTCGTCGTGGTGGTCAGTAACTGATGATCGATAGGGTCATCATAATCGTTCGATTCATCATATTAAGAAGTAAGGGGGAAATACGTGATAACCCTGAAGTGTACAAGGAACCGTCAGCATTATCTTAACATTGATTTTTCTTTGTCCGTGAAAAAAATAGATGTATGTATACACTGTTGAATAATAATAATAATAATGTACATGTATATGACAGCCACTTCATCAGTTGAATAGACTGTTCTCCCAACGGGCCCTGTCTGTAGGGTTTGGAAGGGGGAAGAAATTAACAAGCGTGTGGGCAGGTGGAGATTTTAAATTTGATTTTTCCTCATCAGTAACATTTTTTTCCTGTTGAATAAGAGTAAAGGATTCGTTTTTAAATAAAGTGAAAATTAATAAAACATTTAATCTAAAACTTTCGTATGGATAATTTGTATTGTATGTTATTGATATGAGAGGAAATCATAAAACAATTAAATGCTAGTGTGTGTGTGTGTGTGTGTGTGTGTGTGTGCGTGCGTGCGCGCGCGTGTGTGTGTGTGTGTGTGTGTGTGTGTTGTGTGTGCGTGCGTGCGTGGCGCGCGCGCGGGCGTGTGTGTGGTGTGTGTGTGTGTGTGTGTGCGTGTGTGGTGTTGTGTGTGTGTGTGTGTGTGTGTGTGGTCCGCGGTGTGTGTGTGGTGTGTGTGTGTGTGTGGTGTTGCGTGCGCCCGCGCGCGTGTGTGTTGTGTGTTGTGTGTGTGTGTGGTGGTGTGTGTGTGTGTTGGTGTGTGTGTGTGTGGGTGAGCTTACTATTTCTACTAGGCCTAATAATACAACAACAACTACTATATCTATTATTACTAATACTACTACAACTACTACAATTACTACACTAACCACCACCACCACAGCATTACTATCTACTACTACTACAATTACTTACTACTACACTACTACTACTACTACTACTATACTACTACTTACTTACTTGCTCTTACTACTATATCTACTACTACTACTACTATACTATTACTTACTTACTACTACTTACTACTACTACTACTACTGCTACTACTACCACTACTACTATTTACGGACGCACGACTATTTTTCTTTCCATTTTATCGTGAGTGAAGTTTAAAACCCCCCCCCACACACACCACACACACACACAAATTGCGACCACGGATAAGATGTATCTATACTTGTGTTCCTCTGTCCAAATGAACTGGTACGTCACGTTCTTCAAATAGAGTGAATGACCGGATTTGATTTTACAGTGTCCATTTGTTTCCAGAAACTACTGTCCTTGACCAGTTACCTATGCTGGTCTTATTGACAAATGTAGAAATCCTAGAAGACATTGAAAGAATCATCAATTCTTCTCCAATCGCGTCCTGCATTAAATTCGAAAATTCTAATTTTAAAGGTGGGTCGTACTACTGCTCCTACTACTACTACTACACTATACTACTACATATACTATACTACTTACTACTATACTACTACTACACTACTACTACTTACTACTACTACTACTGTACTACTACTGTCTTCTTCTCTGCTACTACTACTACTCGCTACTACTACTTACTACTACTACTACTACGATGACGATGACTACTACTACTACCATGACGACTACTACGACGACACTGAACTACGACTACTACCGACTACTTACGCGACTACTACGATACTATTCTACTCATGTGCTACTTCTTACTACTATACATGTACTATGACTACTACGACGACGACTACGACTAGGACTACTATCTTACATATTTATAACATACTATACGACGACGACGACGACTACGACTACGATACTACTTATTATTACTACTGCATATGTTTCAGTAAAAAAAAATTTCCATTCTTTCGATGTGGTGAGTTCAAAGCCCCCCCCCCCCACACACACACACAAATGCGACCACGGATAAGATTATCTATATTTGGTGTTCCTCCTGTCCAAAATGAACTGTTACGCCTTGTCCTTCAAATGAGTGAATGACGGGATTTGATTTTAAAGTGTCTATTTGTTTCCAGAACTACGGTCCTTGACCAGTTACCTTCTGGTCTTATTTGACAAATTGATGAAGTCCTAGAAGACATCGGAAAGATATCATCAATCTCTTTACCAATCTGCGTACCTGTATTTAAGATTCGAAAAATTCTAATTCTAAAGGTGGGTAACTACTGCTTGCTACTACTACTACTACCACTACTACTACGACTACGACTACGACTACGACTACGACTATGACTACGACTACGAATACTACTGCTACTACTACCACTACGACTACGACTACTTCTACTGCTACTACTACTACTGCAACTACTTCTACTGCTACTACTACTACTACTGCTACTACGACTACGCTACTACTACTACGACTACGACTACGACTACTACTACGACTACTACTACTACTATTTTTACCACTACTACTACTACTACGACTACGACTACTACTTACTATTACTACTGCATATGTTTCAGTAAAAAATTTCTTTCCATTCTTTCGATGGGTGAGTTCAAAGTGCTACTACTACTACTACTACTGTTACTACTACTACTACTACTACTTCTACTACTACTACTTCTACTACTACTACTACTACTACGACTACTACTACTACGATGACTACTACGATGACTACTTCTACTACTGTACTACAATTACTACTTCTACCGGGCTTCTACTACCACTTCTACTAGTTCTACTACTAAGGCAACTACTACTACGACTACTACTACGACGGCGACTACTACGACGACTACTACGACTACTTCTACTACTACGACGACTACTACTACTACTGCTACTACTACGACTACTACTACGACGACTACTACTATGACTACTACGACTACTACTACTACTACTACGACGACGACTACTACGACGACTACTACTACTACTACTGTTACTACTACTACGACGACGACTACTACTACTACTACGACGACAACTACTACTACTACGACGACGACGACTACGACGACTACTACTACTACTTCTACTGCTACTACGACTACTACGACGACGACGACTACGACGACTACTACTACTACAGGACAGTGGAAAGATCATCAATCTCTTCTCCAATCGCGTACCTGCATTAAATTCTAAAATTCTAATTCTAAAGGCGGGTAACTTTTGTTTTGTTTTCTAATACAGGATATAATTCGTTGGAACGGTTTGCACCTGAAACGTGGCAGAAACATTACTCTTTCAAGGCAAATGAGCGTAAAACGTTCGTTTCAGAATGAAAGACTTGATTTCCATGGAAATTTCACCATGTGCGAGGTTGCTGCTCCAAA
>JZLH01S0632321.1:852-21323 GCA_001188425.1 Eucidaris tribuloides | reverse complement strand
GTGTGTTGTGTAGTGTGTGTCGTTTGATGATGCTCATTAGACTGCATATTTCTAATAAGCTGAAAATATTCAAATACTAGTTACGCGTGGCGGAATCCGTTAAGTGAAGGCTGAAAAGGCATAAACAAACCCACTACACCGCAAAACCACGATGTGTACGTAATAGAGTTAACCGGAAATCAAGGGCGCCGGTAAGCGGGGGGGCATAGGGGGCACTTGCCCCCCAAATAAAATCTTTGGGGAGGGGGGGCAAAATGATGTTTTTGGCCCGCCCCCAACGGGTGCCCCCTGAAAGGTTGAAAAAATAATTAATCATTACAGTATTTAAAAGATCCAAAATGAGGCAATTAAAGGCAATTTTTCTTGTATTAAAATTGTCATTTCATAATCTGAAAAATGCAAATTTCTCCGCTTAATGGGGCACTTTAATTCTAAGTTAAATTTAGTGTATCATGGGTGGCTCTCGTCCTTTCGACGAGTTTGCCCCGTGAACATACGTTAGTAAACCTTTTCATTTTCCCTTTCTCCTATTATAAGTTATCTAGCGATATAAGAATATTTTTCATTCTCGACAATGCGGTTTCACGTTTAACGCTTATAATGAATACATTTTTTCAGTACTTTAAAGCCAAATTGGCAGAAGTGGATGTGGCTCACTCATGGAAAATGACTATCTCTATTGCTCGAAGAATAATACATATTGGTAACTAAGCGCAATCACTTGTTACATTACATGTACGTTTAACGTTCATGAAGAATGAAAAATTACCCGATGATTCGAGCTCTCTGCTCGGGGTCGTTCGCGCAAATAAGTGTATGTATAAATAAAATGTTTCTGAAGATATTGCATGAATGTTGATTCCTGTTATTTAATATAGTCGTAATACAATAAAATTTAATTGATCAGACGTGAAAATCCACATTTGAAGCGGCTCGGTCGCTTTTGATCGTTTACTTGAGTAAAATGATAGTTTTCATAAGTTATATGTTTTATTCCCTAGAAATTTGTTTTTAAATGCTGTATATTAAATGCGGGACTGCTATACTCTATTTTTACGGAAAGTCGTATTATAAAATATACCTTTTAAAAATATGTGTTATCTGCTAGGAATCACGTCTTTTCTATGTTCATTTTCAAATTTCCTCCGTGGGAGGGGGTATCCCTCCCACACCCTCCCCCGCCTCCGTTGATTCCGCTCTCTCGCATAGTATATGTCTTACGAATTCTTCTGTGAAAATATGTTATTTACCATGCCTATGTAATAATCATCGTCTTTGCTATGCGTATTTTCATAAAGTTCCTGTGGGAGGGATACCACCCTAGTATGTCTACTAAATTACAGTTTGTCACATACTTCCTGTACGTCTTTTTGAAAACCTGATTACACAATCCCCAATTATCTTTATAAAATATACCTTTATTACCATGCCTAGAATCACGTCTTTTCTTATGCGTATTTTCAAAACGTTCCAATCGTGGGAGGGGGTATCCCCTTCACATCCCAGGTCGCTTCGTTTCCTCGAAAGTATGACTACCCAATTACAGTTTTTCACATTATATGCCTACTTCCTCTACATTAAAAAAAAAAAAACCTGACTACAATGATTATCCCTAATAATTTTCAGAAGGTAATATGTATTTACCATGCCTAGAATCGCGTCTTTTCTACGCGTATTTTCAAAAAGTTCCTACCGTGGGAGGGGGTATCCCCCTCCCACACCCTCCCCCGTTCGGTCGCTACATTCCCTCGCATGTTTCCGTAGAGCTCTAAAAACGCGCATGCCAACACCCTCCCCTGACCCCCCCCCCCCCGCTTGGTTGTTTCGCTCCCTCGCCGAGGAACTCATACTGTCACATAAATGTGCCCCCATCGAGATTTTGCCCCTCCAAAACTAAAAGTGTTCCGGCGCGCCTGACCGAAATGACGTCACTCTGGTTCAGAAATATGTGTGGACAGTGGCAGAACCAAGTTCAGCGAGTCGCAGTGAAGTTGTTTCTACCAATAGGAGAGCTGCCTGCAGTTGCACGGTGTTATAGTTCGGCAATCCTTCGAACCAGCTTCATCACGTCTATACGTTGTCTGTATCAGTTTTTCCCACCTTTACCCAGTAGAGAACAATAAACGTATCATAGTAATTTCTGCCCTGTGATGTATTTTTTTTTTTTTTTTTTGGTTGTTCAAATTTGATTTATTTATTTATTTTGCCTCAACAACAAAAACAGCAGTCATAATGGTGGTGTTAAAGACACTGTTTAACATTCCCAATTGTGGAGCTTGAAATTAAAAAAAAATATCAAACTGTGCTTCATCACTTCTACTCTCTCCATCCCATTTTTTCTACTTTTACTCGATAGAGAACAAGAAACGTTTTGTATTAATTTCTGCCTTGTAATGAACTTTTATTTTATGGTGTTTTTTGTGAAATGGGTCAACCCTCGTATTCGTTTGTGGCACAGCCGACCCTGCTTTGAAACAATTTCGATTTTTGAGTCGGATTGCGCCAATCAATTTTTCGGTAATTTCAAAATCCCCCGGCGCCCCCTTCCCTTGGTAAAGATGAGTTAAAAATAAAAGCACATGCAGTGGCGAGTTTGGAATGGTGCAAAAGACAAGTTACGTGTATAAAATAGTGTAGAAATCACTAGTACAGTTCAAATTTGATTCATTTATTCATTTTGCGTCAACAACAGTAATAATGGTAATGTTAAAGACAATAACATTGCCGATTGTGGAGCTTTACTTTAAAACAGGGTTAAACTGTGCTATCTGACATCATAGATTTTTAATCTTTTCAAGCACTAAGTGATCATTTTGAAGATTTTTTTTTTTTAGCGCTGCAGGGCATGGAGGATTACGTCAATCAGATTTAAAAAAAAAACACCAAAAACTGCACGTTGATGATGATGATGATGATGATGGTGATGATGATAATGATAATGATGATGATGATGTCAATAATAATAATTAATAAAGAATAATAATAATAATAATAATAATAATAATAATAATAATAATAATAATAATAATAATAATAATAATAATAATAATAATAATAATAATAATAATAATAATAATAATAATAATAATAATAATAATAATAATAATGATAATAATGATGATAATGATAATGATGATGATGATGATGATAATAATAATAATACATAGGCCTACCAATTAATCAACCAACCAACCAAGTGAACCAACCAACCAACGAATTCAAACCAATCAATCAATCATAATCAATCAATCAATCAACAATCAATCAATCAATCAAAATCAATTCAATCAATCAATTCCAATCAATCAATCAATCAATCAATCATCAATCAATCAATCAATCAATCAATCAATCAATCAAATTCAATCACATCAATCAATCAATTCAATCAATCATCGTTCCAAGATCACGAAGTGTAAAAAAAGAACCACCACTCTGCCAGTCTGCAACTCTGCAGAACCACAAAATGAAAACATTGGTGCTTTTCGCTGAGTGCCAGCAATGAAATACCTGCCCTCAATTCCACAGTAAACCAGATCTCACATTCACCTCAGCGAAACTTCGTGCAGGGAATTATTTTCGCTATGGAGGGAGGTGGAGGTCGCAGCGGGTCTACCTCCAAAATACTTCACCTCCGACGGGCTCTCTCTGGAGGTTTTGGCTTTTCTTTAATGGGAGGTAAAGGTACAGGGTTCCCACCGGTAATATGTGACATTTTAAGCGGTTCCCCTGCTTCTCAGTGTGAAGGGGTAAGTCATTGTTGTCCTCGGTTCCATTTTTACGTAGGCCGATCTATCACTCGGCACTGCGCGGCTTGGACAGGTATCGGTGCTGTGTGTCAATGCCGTAGGCGTACTGCTGCCGTGCTGGCTGGTTAGCTGCACGTACGTACAGCCGCAATGTACGAGCTCGTCTAAAATCTATGACTGCTTATTATTCATGTGCAAAGCGAACGACCTATTACTAACCCCTAGTTAGTCATACTGCTAAACTAGGCAAGGTCTAAGTTCAAGTGAAGTTGAATGAAATAAAACAAAATTGTACGGGGGGGGGGGGCACCAGGCAAACGCCCATCGGCCTGTGTAGAAAAATCAGCCCCAAAATTACAACTGTGTTTGAATAAAAAAATTAACTGACATAATCTAGGTAGATCTATAAGTAGGAACATAAAATATGAAAGAAATTACTTACCCCTATCTCCAAAAACCTGAATTTTCAGTGATTTTCTCTTCCGCGTTGGTTGTTGTCTTGGTGAAGGTATGAAAATTTTTTACCTCTATGCTGCACCCATCATCGATGTTCATTGGTGTACACTGTGCCGTAGGCACTATTGCCCGGGGACCAGTGAACGAAAATTTGCCATTTACACTCGAAGTGTGTTTACATCCTTTGAATATTAGTTTTGTTTTAATCATATTATATATTGCTTTTAAAAAGATGTTTATATGACATGACCTAAAATAATTAAAATTATTCAAACTTAATTTATTTAGTCAAAAAAATTTTGATCGTTTTTGTATGATAGAATTTACGGAGACGTATTTTGACACTAGATCTACACCAACATGTCAAAAGGCATAGTCTACGTTCAATGCTGAGTTTAATGAGATCGTAAATTATTACACTATTTTCAATTACATCACGCGAGCTTTATCATCATACATGGATTGCTACTCCTTGAGCAAGACTATTGGTCTGACCTTTCTCGGGTCACCAGCTACATTAGAACTTGGCGATCGTGAGGAAATTCAGTGCAGAGTTAATGGGGAAGAAGGAAATACTCGCCAAATGGCAGAATAACTAAATTCTCAATTCTGAGTTTATGGACTGAAAATTAACACTGTAAGTAATATGTGATTTATAAAAACATTTTTAATTACGCATTTATAGGAAACTAATTTGACCCTACAAACACGTCTGTGACAGTTTTACGTGGGTAACGTATTTGTTACCCACGATATACGGGGATGGGGGGGGGGGCACTACGCACACACTGCACAGTCTTCCGTAAGTAGTAAGGACTGGTGGTGTTTTTAAATATCTAACATTAGTCTTTACAATTGTTGGCAGTATAGTCACAATATAGTACGAAAAGGCATAGCCACGTATAACAGACCGAAAGCCATGAAAGCTTTGACCTGTGTGTATCGAGTCCGGTCGTTTTTCAGAGGTTTTAATGGACGATTTGGAAGGATATTTTACATAAACCTACACATAGTCTGAGAGCTAGCTACTTCTCAATTTACCCCATCGCACCCAAAAGATTTGACCCCTCAAAATTACTTAAACTATCTATGTGAATGAAAAAAGATTTGTCAGCTGGACACAAGTTGTCGGGTTTGGTCCCTAGACCGAATTTAAGGGGGTTCATTTACCTAGTCCCACACATAGATTAGTGGGTATGTTTGGCGTCTTCATGACCTGTATACTGCATGCGTGCGACGCGGTGTGCATTTTGTCTGTATGCGCGCGCGTAATTTCATTTCATTGTGCAATGTTATGTATTAACATCATTGATTACGTGCGCCATACAGACAAAATGCGCACCGAGTCGCACGCATGCAGTATACAGGTCATGAAGACGCCAAACATACCCACTAATCTATGTGTGGGACTAGGTAAATGAACCCCCTTAAATTCGGTCTAGGGACCAAACCCGACCACTTGTGTCCAGCTGACAAATCTTTTTTCATTCACATTTCACATAGATAGTCTAAGTAATTTTGAGGGGTCAAATTCTTTGGGTGCGATGGGGTAAATTGAGAAGTAGCTAGCTCTCGCCCTAACAGGTCAAATGCTACGTAACCTCCGTAATACCAGAAATAAGCCCTGGGCTGTGGACTCCCCGCTTTTGGGGGCCAAGGAACGGACAGAAAATGTCCAATTTCACACGATTATCACACGTACAAGTGAGAAATTACTCTCACTAGCGCAAGCTAGCCCACCTCAGTCATGCCTATAATGATTCCATCCTTATTTCATCGTCAAAATAATGAAAAATGAGAAAAACTCGCTGAAAAGTGTTCCTCGGGACCGTACAGTTGATGCGTTTGCTGGTGCCAAGTTAGGTGTATACACGCATGCCGCGGTTATATTTCTATGGGTTCAATTGTTTCAGGGTCATAATTTTTGTTCAATACTATGTACATGTATGTAAGTGATATGTGAACCACTGCTGAGGGCTCTCCCTTAAAGGCAAGGTTCACCCTGATGTCAAGTTGGTTTTAATAAAAGCAGAACAATGAGAGAAACATATTTACGAAGGTTTGACGTAAATCCATCAAAGAACAACAGAGTTATGGAATGTTAAAGTTGTCAATTTCTGACGTCACATGCGAACAGCTCCCCATATGTTGTGTGATATAAATTCCATAAAGAGCCGTTTGCTCAGAAATTTGCAAAATATTTTTAAGTGTTCATTCAATATATTATCAGAAACATTATTTCATACAGGCTTCTCTGAAAGAACCCCATTCAATTATCATAACTATTAAGAAAATGACAATTTATGGAATTGATATTACATTACAATGAGGAGCTGCTTGCATATGACGTCACCAAATTGAAACTTTGAAACTTCATAAGTCGGTTATTCTTTGGTGGATTTTCGCCAAAGTTTCTCTCATTTTTCTGCTTTTACAGTGTATTAAAACCAACTTGACCTCAGGGTGAACCTTGCCTTTAAAGCCACTGGCTAACATTTACCCCAGTTAAAAAATGTGAGCTACATAATCCTCCATGCTCCAAGTGTCTTTGATAAGGTCTAAAAATAAAGCCCTGAAAAAATTGTATTTCAAAATGATTATTTGGTGCTTTAAAAAAGTGAAAATTGTAAGTTGACCGGAATCACCTGTCCATTTCCTCCCATAGACTTACTGTATGTGGATCTAGCCTCTAGGCTATTTTTCACTCGCCCTGAGTACTAATTGTTTATTCATTCATATCTTGCCAGTGGCAGCATAAATTCCAAACTTTTGTATTGTAGGGTGTTTACTTGTACATTCAAACACTACTATGTAGCTCAGATAGCAAAGTTTGATAATTTTTTAATTTGAAGCTCCACAATGTTTACCTAATACCGGTATTACTTTAAGCTTTCTTTCAGGTTGCCCAATTAACACATCAGATGGACTTCTGTCATATGCTTCAATGCTTGTGTTGTAGAATCTGATTTTTGGTGTCCATGGCAAGATTTCTATTGGCCAAATGAAATTTCTGGTGGCCATTGGCACTCGGGCCACTGTTATTTAGGGTGAGCCCTGCTGCTTGTTTATCTGGACAGTCATTAAATTAAAAGGCAGTGGATCTCATTTGCAAACATTCCTGCAGACCAGGAAAAGATAACCCATGTCCTTGGGCTATTAATGGAGGGCATGTCTGTGAAATCTGGGGGAGAGTAACTGCTTAGAATTTGAAAAATGCGATAGAAAAACAATAGCCGTTTAGTGTATGTTCTATGGCAGGAATTTTTTCCTCGCGAGAAAAAAATTCAAATCATCATGTCACTATAATTCCACTGAAACTGAGTTTCTAGCTCCTGTATTTTGCTTAAGATTCCCAGATGGCATTTTCTTCTAAATTACTTTTTATTTACATGATGTTCATTTTTAGGCATGCAAAAGAGATCCACTGCCTGTAAAGACACAGGCTAACATTGTGGAGCTTCAAATTAAAAAATTGTCAAACTTTGCTATCAGAGAGCAATGTTTGAGTGGACAAATAAACACCTCAGAATCCAAAGTTTGGAAATTTATGCTGCCACTGGCGGCAAGATATGAATAAATTAGTACTCGGGCTGAGTACAAAATAGCCCAGATCTACACACAGTAAGTCTATGGGAGGAAATGGGCAGGTGAATCTAGTCAACTTGAAGTCTTGAATGCTTACTAGGCCTGAGTCATTAAGGTTTGTATGTGAAACGTTTTGACTGGTCATAAAAACGTTTCAAACCGTTTAAACCTAGTTGTAATTTATGTGTTATTATATTGAGTATAACAATAAAGTTCACTGGTACAGTAATCAGTTGAGTAACAAAGCATGCACCAGGGAGTACTTGTGATTGACGGGCTGTCACCGAGTGGTCACACATGTCTCAGCTTTATGTGGAAGAGGTAATAAAACATAAATGTCACAACTAGCCTTAACATCAGACTCGACAACGAGTGTATTACAATGTAATGGTATGGAAAAGTTTAAATTCTTGAGGAATAATAATTTTCTTGCGTCCATTCCCTGACAGTATAGGGAGGCAACTTGATGTTAACATGCAGTGTTTTCAACTTCTCTTTCTACAGATCTTATCAATTTAACTTACATGTAATAGCAATGTGGTGTATGTCTTATAGACTAGTTTTATGACAGCAACTTGTGACCTTGTCTGGAGACTGACAGAAAAAAAAATGTCTGGAATTATAAGAGTGAGAGAGCTACAGTAGTGGTAATAGGTCTGTGTGTGGCAGTGGAAACACAGCAGTTGAGTATTTTCACATAAATTGAGGTCATAAAACCATGGCCAAGAGGCACTAAAAATGGTCATCAATTTATAGTAACTGGTATTTTCCCATATGTTGATAATTAAGGGTTTAAACGGATTGTAAAATTGCAAAACGTTTTGCTTTTTAACGTTCGTGTGAACGTCGTTTAAACGTTTTGACTCAGGCCTAATGCTTACAGTATAGAATTCCTACTTTTTAAAAGCAATAAATCATCATTTATTTTGAAATAATTTTTCTTTTAGGGCTTCATTTTTAGACCTTATCAAAGACACTTAGAGCATGGAGGATTGTGTAGCTCACAATTTTTTAAACTGTGGTCAGCGTTAGCTCGTGGCTTTAAGATGTACACATACATGTAACAATGTGGAAGCCCTACATGTACAGTATTTAAAAAAATGTCAAACTTTGCTTTCTGACATATCTGACAGTATTTGCAAGGACAAACACCCTAGAATACAAAACTTTATACTGTTGTGCTATCACTCACATGCACAGATAAAAACCATTACATGAATTATCAGCTGAAGAAAATTCTGCAACACAGCAGTCTATGGGCAGGGGGGGGGGTCGGGATGGGGGGGGGGAACTGGAATGGTACACGTAATGTACGTAGCTCTGTGATTGTTTTTCAAAGCACAAAATGATTGTTTTGAACTGCAATTTTTTTAAGGGTTTCATTTCTAGATGTTACCAGAGACTCTGGTAGCATAGGAAATCATGTAGCCTAGATTTATTTAAACTGGAAACATTGTTGTAGGATTTAATTCTTTCAGCCTGGATTTTGTAAATGTTGGTACAGAGTCAGACAGTGGTCTCCACACAATTGGGAAGGCATTTGCAAGGCATTTTTACCCATTTTAGAGGAGTGCCCCATGAAGTATCTAAAATATGGAAAGAAACAATTGTTTTGCTATTTTACCAATTTCACAATTTGGGCATCCATCTTTCAACTTTCAACTCATTTGGTTCTTGATACATTTTGATATCATGTCACTGGCCTTTTAAAAGTACAATATCATTCATAACTCTCACAGTTGTGGAGTGTACAGTCTAGCTGTAAAGTAGGCTGTATTGTGACTGTTTCTGCTTCAGTGCATGGTTTAGTTCACTTAATTTATCTTGCTACTGCAATGCAGTACACTGTGAATGATTGACCTTCTATTATGAGACAGAAACCTGAAATAGAGTCATTATGACTTTACGTGTTGTGTTTCTTTTTATTGTGGAGTAATAACATGCTGATTTGGGTTTCAGGTTTGAAATTATTAAATGCGGTCAGTCGGGTGTGAACCTCTTTTCAGAAAAGTCAATAGCAACTATCCTGATTCCTGCGTACACATTACTGTGGTTTGTGCGTGTAAAAATGTAGGCCTACAATGTACATGTATAGAAAAATATCCAGGGAACCTCCTCCAAATCCATTTTAAATATGTTTCGTACAGTTTTTCCAGTAGCTCAATTTTCCATACTCAAGACTAGTCTTAACAGTATCACAGAAGAATATTTGGTATTTTGCACTTCAGATTAATGCTTGTATATGGCATCACCACCAAATTTGAGTATTATCATACAAATATTCAACAGAAATGCCCCCCCCCCTTAAAAAAAGTCTCTGATTTTACATATTTTCCAACCTCAGATTAGGCGAGATGGAAAATGGTGAACACAGTGATGAAGCTTTTGAACACACATGTACATGTATGTAACCTAAATGTGCTGTGTACATGTATGTCAAAACTCTGTCTAGAAAATTTACCTTTTCCTTGATGCTGGTGCTTACAGTGCTGCGTAAATGCAGAATTGTGTCTTTCGCCTGGAATCTTAATATCTCATAATATAAGCTGTTAATGTGCATTTCTTGAGAATAAGCCACCACTGACATCATAGCCAATCGCAAGACATACATTAAGTCAAGTGTAGAGGTCCTGTATATATTACAAGAAGTGTACGGTTTTGGTTTGAAATCTTGGTGCTTCATTCTTTACCACAACTGTACATAATGTCCCTCACGTAAAAAAAAGGATAAAACATCACAAACAAATACAAATTTGTGAGCTATTACCGGTAAACATCCAGGAAGCCATGAAACATTGACTCAAAAATTTGTTTTGAAATTGACCATGTAGGCCTATACATTGTATAAAAAGGGTACACTGTACGTATATATGTAGCTAGCCCAGCATGATAGTACATGTGGATAGGCTCAGGCAGACCCAACTGACACACCTGTAATGCCCTTGATCATCATGCCATCAAACATCTCCCAAAATGGTAAGGACCAGTGTGGAGGAAGGAAGTGAGACAATATTCCTGTTTTAAAGGCCCACTGTCAAGGGTCAACTCAACCCCACAGAGAGGATGTCAACTAGTCCTGAAATACAGACACATATTCACGAACATGGACTGTTGCATTCAGTTGCAGTGCCATAGTCTACAGATTGTTGGAGGAAAACAAATGTACATTTTCTCCATTGTCATGGCTGTTTCTGTTGCAAGTTGCATCATGGTGTTATTAGTGCACCCATTTTATGATTTTAGTAAAAAGAGGGCATTTTTCAGCCTGTCCTGACGGTGGGTCTTTAAAAGCAGGGTGTCTATTTTGCATGCCTAGTAACAATTAAAATACCTGCTAGGAAGAACCTTTAACAGTAAAGTTATGGGAGCTCAAAACTCAGTTTTTACAGTGGAAATATAGTGCTGGCTCAATTTCAAATTTATTGGTCATGAGGCTGTACCATAAGTTTGAAACAATGAAGTACATGTACGTACAATATAGAGTAGCCTAAAACTGTACACAGTGACAGTACGTATTGTATCATGTACAGTTGTACACTGTACCTGTGCCCAATTGATGAGGTAATTCTCGTATCTCAGTGACTCAAGCTTCAAATTAGTCATATTCTACCTGTTTGCTGTTCACGCTCAGAATGATTTTGTGGATATAAATAGATATGGTAGACACTTAACCAGGTCCCATAAATAGTTTTTAGGCCTTATTTTAAGATAAGTCCCATGTATACAGTATCTGTTAAATGTACATGTATCTCATTGTATGTACACATGTGTTAAATCAGGGCTCCACACTAACTTTTTTTTTTAGTGGCCCGGTCGGGCCACTAAAATCCTTAAAATTCAATTTTTGGTGGCCCGAAATTGAAATTTGGTGGCCCCCCAAAAAACAAAGAAAAACATGAAAAATTTGTACATTTACTATTGCATGATATTTTAGGAGAAAAATAAGCTCTCAGGCCTAAAAATTTGTGCCAGACGGCGGGAATCTTTGTAGATTCTCGCAAAGGAATCCCTTGAGAATCCTAGATTCTCGCAGATATTTCATGATTGGGAATGATCTGGAGTCTCCTAGCAAGTTTTGTGAGAATCTTTTGACATACGCACTGTATGTCATAGTTTCATCATTAAAAGTTTTGCTTGCCCGAAAAAATATGTGTGTGATGTATGTTTACGTAATCATTCACTTGGTATCAATTGTGTTCAATATCAATGTTTGAATTTGTATAACTCATATCATGTTAAGGATTCAGCAAGAGTAGGCCTATACTATGCATATGGAGGCAATAAAAATTTCACGAGGTATCCCAAAATGTATCCCTCATAGCAATGTGTGTGAATGTCACAACAATTTTTTTATAAACCTAATTGAAAAATGTTTGAAAATAAAAACAGTGAAAATATAAACAAAATAATGTAACATTTAGTTTTATTCATTCCCCAAATTGCATAAATATTACTATATTTTTCAAAATCATTTGAGATGATTTCCCTGACAAGAAACACCCCTTCTAAACTGAAAATAAATTATACACAAAGTTACGTTCAATAAAAGGGAACACACAGAAACAGAACTAGCTAAGCCCAACCCGCCAGCAAGCAGTGACAGCGACACCGTATCTCGGCCATTCTCTCGGCCGCCAGCGCAACGGCTAATTCGTGGCTGGTAGCCTCATTGAGGTCTATTTCAGCCGTGCTCCAAATGTCGCAACTTTCTTGACACAATGCGCCGCCCCCCAAAAAAAAATCAGGTTAGAATTCCAGAAACATGAAGTTTCTTACACTCCTGCTGAACATAATCCTGTGGTGAATTTTTCACTTTCAAGTGTAGAAAATTTACCATCTGGAAATCTAAGTTTAGACTTGAAATATCGATTTTTACCACACCATTTAAAACATGTGGCGACTAGCATTCACTGAAAGAGCTACTGCATCCGAATTTGACGAATATCTACGCAACGTGTAGGAACTTTAAAATTCCTATAAACATTTCTGCTCACCTTCTCTGCGCTACTATGGAGTAATTCCTATATTGAATATTTCCAATTATCTTAAAAGTCTTGCCAAGAAATTTTTGGTGATCTTCATTTTTCTCTTGATGCAAGCTTTCTCGTCTCTGGAATTAGTTGGAAGTGCACTGCACTTCGGCCTCGATAAATACATGTAATTTCGACTTCCCTTCTCCAGCGGCCGCTAATTTTTGCTTGTCTTAAACTCACATACTAGCCAGAGAAATTCTGGATTTTAGCTAGCTTTGCTCTGCAAAAAGAGCCATTTCGTTTCTTTACTAGTTTGGTATTTTTTTAAGGCAAATTTGAGGGCTATTAATTGCCGGATTAAAGAATATATTTAGCGTAAAATTTCGCGGGTGAATTTTTAGATTTAATCATTGAAAATCGGCGCCGCCCGATAATTGTTCCCGACGGAGGCGTTTCTGTATATGGTTCTCCTTTTGTATGAGCAGCGCGGCGGCCGGATCTTTGCTTGCTGAATTTTAGGAAAATTGAACACGCAAGGAGATCCATATTTTATCACATAAAATCCACTTTGCACTTTGAAATCTTTAGTTGCCCGTCGGGCCACCAAAACTCCATATTTTGGAATTGGGTGGACCCGACATCCAATTTTGTGGCCCCGGGCCACGGGCCACCGCACGTGTCGAGCCCTGGTTAAATGCACATACTCGCTATTACTGCAGAACTGTACAGTACCGTATGTTAGTATTGTTGAATCACAATCAGAAAATGTGTGAATTAAATTGATGGAAACCTAATTTGTGTGTACTGTTATATTGTGCATGTGCCATGTAGCACAGAAGGTCACATTCTTTGGAATGAATCATTGTCCAAAATAAATTTGACTGGCACCAGCACATTTCCTGAAATGTACAATCACTTCATGATTTTAATTGGAAATGAATGGGTTTATTTCATAGTAAAAAGTGATTGATTCCTATTGTACAAATTCAAATCTGCAGTCAATGCAGAATGGATTCAATGGAATATTGATTGCCCCATTTGATTTGACTCAAATTATTGGACAGGGCTTCCCTATTCCAACAATACAGGAAAAAGTCTCACTTTTAACCTGTTCGAGACTATTAAGAACGAGGTCTACAGTACATGTACTGTAGGCCTACAATGTATATTGAGATATCAAAATCAATTCTTTCCAATGGGATGAATACTATTAGTCTATTTCTCTGTTGAGACCATAGAGCCTCATTACACGACTTCAGTACATGTATGTGATTATTCATAAAGTGACTCTTCGATATTTTTTAATTTAAACAAAAAAAGACACGCCCACCCCGCCCCCCCAAAAAAAAAAAAAATAAAGAAATAAATTAAAAAATAAAGAAAAATAATCACATAAATTAAAAAAAATTAAAATAATAATAAATAAATAATTAAATAATAAATAAAATAAATAAATAAATAAATAATAAAAAAATAAAATAAAAAATAAGAAAAATACAATACAAAAATACAAAATACAAAAATCAAGCGAGAACAATCCAACGAATTCTCAGGTTGATTATTCTCCAGAAAGCAAGAAATAATTATGATTTAAACAGTGTATGTAACAATGACAAATTTTATATGGATGTTCATAGACAAGATTGGTCAACAATATGTCATTTGTCTTTGCCAGTGTCTAATTTTGATGTGTGGATACAATAATGATGAGTGATGTATATGTAATGAATATTGTTGTTGTTGTTGTTTTTTTGTCTTTATAGATGCAATGGGGGATACTCAATTCTGGAGATCAATAATGAAGCAATGGAAAGTAAACTAACAAAGTGAGGTTAGTAATCAAATGATATGTGGCACTTCTAGCTACAGAAGGTCAACAACAACAAGACAAGTTTAAAGTCATGACACTGATTGGGAGAAATAAAAAAATGGCCTAAGAACCAAACTGGTTGAAAAATAAATCAAATGTACAGCTGAGTGGATCTCCTGCTGGAAAGATTTGTCTTGAGTTTGTTTACTTACAGAGAATCAAGCATAACAGCAGCAGTTTAATTTTATCGGGCTACGATAGATTTTAATCCCTGAAGCGACAGCTACACAAATTGCTTGTTACACATGCATAATGTACTTGACACATTATTTTTAAAGTGAGTCAACTTTGAATACAAAATTTCACGATTAGGAATCCAAGCATAGTTATTGATTCTACGAATAGTTTTCCCCAATCGAGGACTACCGACCAATCATATATATTTACTTTAAGACCCCCTTATCCATTACAGCCCCCCAACAATCTCAGAACCTTCATATTGAGTGGTGTCTGATACATGTAAGTTCCACAAAAGCTGACCCGGCAAAGTGGACCAACTATTCCAAAGAGAGTGGTTTGTCACGGAACGCAGTTAATGTCATCGAGATTGGCCCAGCAACTGAGATTGGTATACAGCTGAACTTGAAATGCTACTGGAATTGTGATAGTAAGTCATCGATAACATATAATATACTCACATTAAATCCAAATAATTGCAATAAATACACGATACAGTGCTATTTTTACGATCGTTGTCGTCGTGCGTCGTGCGTGTGCGTCTGCGTAATACTATTCTAACAATTTCACTTCTTCTTCCCAAATGCATGATTTGGAGTTTGGCCGCCAAACTGCAGGAATGATCCTAGGGGGGGGTAGGGATTGAAGGTCCCACTGGTCCTCTGCCCCGTGGGGGCCCAGTGCCCAGGTAGTTTTTTCAAACTCTTCTTTCTTAGATCCAGAATAGTTTAGTTAAGACCCTTTGTGTGTAAGATACTCTATAATGTGCTGGAATTAAATAGTTCTCATCGACAATCCCAGGTGGTCCTGTTTTGCCCCCAAGGCGGGCAAATGTTGGGGTAGGGCCCTATGGAATAATTCACAATTTCACCCACGTGCTACGATTTTGAACACAAACTTGGTGGAGATCCTCAGGGAGGGAAAGAGGGTTCCTGCTGGTACACCCATGGCCCCATTACGGGCACAAACTTAGGTACTTCTAACCCACCCCCCACACCCAATTTGTAATCAAGACTGTGGGTTTGGTAGATATGCCAAAGGGACCTTCAATGTTCATTTTGTGTCAACAGTCATATGTGCCTCAACCAGGTCAATGAAGTCAAGTTTCTCTTTGCTTGGTATTCCCGGCCTCTTTCTTAGATCCAGAATAATTTAGTTATCCAGCTTTGTGGTTAAAACTCTATAGTGTGCTCAACCCGATTAATGTTCTGCCATCGATCAAATGGCCATGGGTGGCCCATATTGCCCCAAGGGGAAATTTGGGGGTAGGGCTATAGGAATAATTCACATTCACATCAATGTTTACGACCAAACTTGGTGGAAATTGGATACTCAGGGGAGGAAAGAGGGTATCCATGAAGGTACCGCTCCACCCCCCCCCCCCGCTTCCTCCTGGGGTACCTCGGCAGGGAGGCAAGTGCCATAAGGGCGCCACTAGGTAACTTTTCAACCACAAGCACATTTGTAACCAAGACTTGGGTGCCACCTGAACTTAGTCTCACGCGGCGTCAATGTTAATTTGGGGTCAGGTCACATAAGTAGGTCAAACAGGTCAAATGTTAGATACTATAGCGACCGCTCCCTCTGGTTTATCTCATACCAACCGCGCAATGATTTAATCTTGAGAGTGTGTAAGCTGGCACAATCACTGTGCAACACGCGGGATGCAAAGTTTTTCAACTGGATCATTTGGCTATGTTGTTGCCTAGATATCAGGCTCCAAGGGCCAAAACTACATGTACATGTAGAACTGATGTTTTTTCTGTGGGTACCATAGAGAGTTTGCGAGACCTCAGGTGAGCGTCGTGCCCCCCGGGGCTCTTGTTTTTTCAAAATTGCTATTGTCACATTTTCGTTCTAACTGCTAACCCTAAAAAGTCCCAGTGAAAATATTGCTGAATTTGTCATTCAACTGTCTAGCATGGATGGGGTCAATTAAGACCGACCATTCCAGTCACGAGGCAGCTTTTTTCACATACATGTAGACTGTGTAATTGTGACTGGGTCCAAGTCCAAGACCAGTAAAATTTAGCCTTGACTCCATTTCTGCCGTGTAGTAACATTTGGTTGAATGAATTGTGTTATAATTTTAAGCAAGCTACATGTAGTTCAATTACATGTAGATCATTTTAAATTCATGTGACTATGCTGTGGTATACATACATGTACATGTATCCATGTTGAAAGTGCTCATGACAGTAGGGCCTACTTAGTGTAATCACAACCATATTATGTCCATATCCATTTCAAAACTACACATCATAACGCATGTATTCTCAGACCTGTTGGGAGACCGTTCTGAAAACACTTCATAGCAGTGTAATGGCCATAATATTAGTGGAAACCAGGATCTACAGTCCTCTGTTTCAAATCACTGATCTAACATGTCATTGTGTGGAGAAGTAATTACATGTACACACAAGTCAGGAAGTGAAACTGGCCTTTATGATACTAGAATCAAGACTGTACCAAACAAGAAGTTAATTAGCAACTTCATTATCATTAAATTTTGATGCAGAAAAGTGTCATCAGAATCAGTTTTGAAGGAAGTGCACATACATGTATGCACAGCACATGCATTCATTTTAAAATGTAAGTCAAGATGATGTTAAAAATGGCAGTACACTACTACAGGTCTCCAGAAAGTACAAACACCCTGGGTAGCATTTTGTTTATGTACATGACCAGCTGTTTGTGTTTGCGCCAATTTTTAATTGCACTTATTAATTGTGAGATCAATGCCTGAATTCAAATTTGCATATATGGTAGGCCTACGTTTCTAAAGACAATCACTGCATAAACATGTCAGTATGTATTAACTGATAGATGATTTCTGTGTGATCATTGTTATAATGTACAAATGCAGTATTCATAATTTCCGTGAGTGAAGAAATGAAGTGTTTGGATTTCGGAAGGTGGCAGGGTACTTACAGTGAGCCTTTCAACCTGTTGACTTGGCATTCATACATGTAGTTTGTACATTAACACAGCTGTTAAAGGTAAGGTTCACCCTGATGTCAAGTTGTTTTTAATAAAAGCAGAATAATGAGAAAAACATTTTAGTGAAAGTTTGGCCGAAAATCCACCAAAGAATATCAAAGTTATGAAGGTTCAAAGTTTCAATTTTGTCACGTCACATGCGAGCAGCTCCCTATATGTCATGTTATATAAATTCCATAAATTGCCATTTTTTAAATGTTTTGTGATAATTGAATGGGTTTTTTCACTGAATACTATGAAATAAGGTTTCTGATAATATATTGAATGCTCAAGTAAAACAATATTCAAATTTCCGAGAAAATGACACTTTTATGGAATTTATATCACATGACATATAGGGAGCTGCTCGCATGTGACGTGACAAAATTGAAACTTTGAACCTTCATAACTCTGTTATTCTTTGGTGGATTTTCGCCAAACTTTCACTAATATGTTTCTATCATTATTCTGCTTTTATTAAAATCTACTTGATGTCAGGGTGAACCTTGCCTTTAACTTTGAGCTTTAGAGGTCCATTGGTGAGGTATTGAATAAAACAGTGCCATCTCTCTGACAATATAAAGGGGTAGAATTTTTCTGTAAGTAAAATCTTGCATTGAATTTTTCTTCCTGATCGCAGCCCGTGCAAGTGATGTACGTACACATGTCATTGTTGTCTTTTGTCTGCTGTCTCGCATTTTCCCGAAAATATCGACGTCTAGGAGCAGTTTTGGTGGTAAAAGTGGGGAACCAGACTTTTTAACATATTGAGGGTGCTGAATCTGATAAGCGGTTCCCAACGCGAAATTTTTGAGTATTTTAGCCATTAATTTGCATAACAATGTAACACCAAATTTTCTGTTTTTAGACCGTACTCGTCCGTTCTTGTCTCGCCTAATAATACCGGTAAACCAAAAAACCCATCATAGCTACAGAAAGAAAGATGAAATGGAAAAAAGGTACAATATGCAAAGCAAATTACACATAACAAAAAAAACATGAAAGTTAATCAATCCAGGTAACTTGGATAATTTCCCCGTGTGTTCGGGAGTGACGATAACTGTAGAAAAGTTATTTTTGTAGAAAAAATCTGGCAAAAAGTGCTCATTTGTATTATGGAATTTGACTACCTAATTTACATTAACATACAATCGAGCTGCCAATTTGAAAGTTTACCATCCATTTAAACAATTTGACTTGCAATTTAGGAACAGTTATAGGTTAATTCACATTAATTGCTTATCTTTATTTAGTCATCTGATAGACTACATTTTGTGAGTAGAATGACAACCAAGATCATCTATTTTGTTGGTGCGTACTTTCCATTTTTAAGGAAGTTTTCGTGAACAATGAAATTTTAAGTATTTGCGCGCCAGGTTTACGTGCTAATTTCTAGTGGGCACGCTATATCAAGACGCCTCATTACCGGCTTCGGCCAGATAAGCTGAAATGCACTGCTTTTGCACAAAAATCGGTTCCAAAAATGGAACAGTTACTGAATAAAAATTGAGGAACTAAGTGTTGCATTGCTCAGCAAAGAAAAACATGCTATCAGATGAAATGGGAACAATTAGTAAATTGTTCGTGACTGGATAAAGGGAATATATCCCCCCTATCTCTTCATTGTTTATTTAGGTTCCCCTTTTCTCGGCCACAGTGTGGCAAGTTATACCAATTATAATTGTCCCTATTGAATGAATTTTCGCGAGGAACTTTTGAAACGGGCTTCGTACGCACGTGCGTGTGTGCGAGTGTTTATGTGGTGTGTGTCGGATATGTGTGTGTGTGTGCTGTGTGTGGTGTCGTGTGTGTGTGTGTTGTGTGTGTGCGTGTGTGTGTGTGTGTGTGTGTGTTTATTGTTCTAAACTATAAAAACATTGCTCACCTGATCTGTTATTTCTTTCATCAATTTTTGATTCTGAATTGCTCAGACTAATGAGCTAGATAAGGGCTTACGAACTTCCACTATAATTGTGTGACTTCAATTAATTATGCTTAATTTATGCCATAATTTTATTAAAATACATGGAAAACGCTATTTTCCTTTATTTCTTGGCGCAATTTGATTCCGTTTCTTTTATCTAATTATAATCTAATGAGGCCTGGTAAGGTCTTCCAGAGTTTTACACAGAATTTTTAACTTCAAATTATTATCGGTAATTATAAAGTCACTAAAAAGTTCAATTCTCCTTTAGTTTTTGAGGAATTTGATTCTCTATGTGTTATCTGATAGGGCTTTACGGGGATCTTTTGCAGTCAAATTTCAAATCAATTATGCTAAATTTTGCAGCTTTATTTAAACAATGAAAAAAATGCAGAAAAAGGGAATATTTTCCTTTATTTCTTTGCGGATTTTGATTCTGCTTGTTTTACCTGATTGAATGTTTTATGCTAGACCTTTCAGGCATTAACTTACTACATGTTAGTATTTCTACATCTACATTTTGAAGTTTACCTGCTATCATTGAAATATCCTGGACGTAATAATTGTAAAAAGGCAATTTTAAAAAATGCAAATTTGCTATAGAAAACAATCAGTTTCTTTTTTTTTACCATCTAGTTTGACCATCTAATTTTACATTATTTTCATAAACCAACCACAGGCATACTCAGCCATTTTAACAATTTGTCATGAATATTTTCACATATAACCATAGAAACGTGATATCCAAATTGAGCACA
>JZLH01S0632318.1:29023-44403 GCA_001188425.1 Eucidaris tribuloides | reverse complement strand
GTGTTGGTGTGTGTGTGTTGTAGTGCTGTGGTGTGTGTGTGTGTTGATGTGGGTGTGGTGGTGTGTGTGGCTGTTGTTGTGTGTGCTGTTGTGTGGTTGTGTGTGTGTGTGGTTGTGTGTGTGTGTGTTGTGTTGTGTGGTTGTAATGTGTTTGGATGTGTGCCGTACTTTCTCTAGTTCCTGTGTCTTGTCTGTATAACCATTTCCGGTGTGTGTTTTATTGTCATAGTCGTGTTGTAATCATGGGTGTTAGTGTTTCGAGTGATGCATGGCTGCTGTGTCTGTTTTATACTTGGTCTGCGTCTAATATGTGCGTGTTTGTGGTGTCTTGTTATATGTGTGTCTTGTGGTATCTGGTGGTCGCGGTGTGTTATTTGTTCTTCTGTTAGTGCGTATTTGTGTGTGCTTGTTGTATCTGATGGATGTTTGTGTGTTCTGTGTGTGATGTTCGTTGGGTATATTTCTTGTAGCGTTCGCTGCAATGAGTGTAACAAGCAAAAGGTTTGCCACTGATTGTTATCTTATGCATTAAAGTGACATATGCTAATGATAAATTTTGCATGAATAGCATAATTTATGCCAGTGTAATGCAAATTTTACAACCAATAGTCACTGCTCTAACTTTTACTGCTTTAACTTTGTATCATCTAATAAGACTTAGCAGGGAGACGTCCAACTTCTACACAGAAACGTGAAATGCTATGATATGCTAAAATATGCCAATTTATTCAAAATCCATAAAAACATAAAAAATATTACTCTTCCTTTATCTTAATGAATTAAAAACCACTGCTTACCTGATAGGGCTGACAAATGAACTTTCATATTTCTATACAGAATTCAAATTAGACTAAAAGTTAACTAAATGAAGCAAATTATTCAAATCACAGCTGCTACCACCTACTTATTTCTTTGGCACATATATAAACCGTTGATTTTTTTAATCAGAGGCCTAAACGATTCCAAACTATACACAGATTTTGAAATCTTTAACTTACACATACCAATCACAACACCTAGACACACAGAAGCACACACACAGAGACAAGACACACATAAGATACAGACCACACGGAACACAATGCACATGAGCACAGCACATCAAATACGCACATACGCCACATACACACCCACACCCGTTTATCAACACCACTTGTGATTGCGTGTGTCAGGTACAGCACACACATACACACTACACACACACACCACACACAGCGAGCAGCCACACAAACCACACACACAGCACTACACACACACACACACACACACACACACACCACACCACAACACACACACCCAGCCACCATACATACTAGTTTAAAATAACATTAATTTGTAATTGATATCTAATACACAAAAACTATACAATAGATAACACTAGCATGATATGAGGTAATTCTGAAGAGTAACATTCTGTGTGGTGCTTCAAATACGAATCAATATCATTTTTCTATATAATTGCACATGCTATTAAACTTAAGTTCATGTTTTTGCTCATACACTCTCTGGTACAAAAAATGAAGAACTGACTGAAAAACAAAGGTGTGTGTAAGAGTGTTGTGCTAGTATCCCCACACAATAGGCATCTCAAGCATGGACAATGCTGCTCATAGCACAGGGTACGTTGGAAACCGTTGGTATGCGATTCATTAGCTTCCTAAGAGATAAATGCCTCCTATTAAGTATTAAATTAGTAGCACTATGCGACGTTCCAGACTCATTCACTATCCACGAGCCATTTCTGTTGCTATTGTCGTGGACAAGCACACACACCATTTGATTTCTGTAGCAGTCCAATTTGTGCAGGGGTTGATGGATGCAAAATCCTGACTCTAACTTTGTAAATAAGTATGAAATTACATAAAACGATTAATGATACGTATTGTAAACCACTCCAAACAAAAAGTTCACATCTCAGCATATAACCCAAATCATGCCATATTATCTGGTGATATATTTGTGTTATTACCTATAAAAATAACTAAATTTATTCTAACACCTAGTACATGTATGCACACCACTATACCCATAACCCACATCCCGCTAACCACCACAAACCACACAATGCAGTACACAGCACAGACACAATCATCGACACGACACAGTCGTTAATACACACCATGAAAAGTACAAATTACACTCACATTCCACCACACCATTACCAACACAGTACACACATGCACACAATACCCAAAGCCACATACCCAACCACACACCGCTACCAATACAAACACGACATGCAACACACACGACCACACATCGTAGCGCACATCGATAATACACACAGACCGTACAAAATGTACACACATGCTCACATCCAGCACCCATTACCTAACACATACACACATGCACACTCCACAGCACGCCATACATATCGCACATACAACTTATCCACACTTCGACTACCAATATTCTGCCACACACGCACACACACACACACATTCAGACACACACAGACCAGAGACAACACAGACACAACAGTCGTACACATCGATATCACACAGACCGTACAAATGTACACCCACATACCCACATTCACACACCCATTACCTGTACACATTATACACATGCAAGCAGCCAGCACACACGGCTACACACACCACACCACACACAGGCACATGTAATTACACCCACATACCACCCACATCCACACCCATTACCTAACACATACATGCAGACAGTCCCAGACACACACACACACACAACCAACACACAAACCCGTACAAAATGTACACCCACATACCCACACCACACCCATTACTCAAACATACATGCCCAGACACAACACACACACCACACCAGTCACACACACCACACACACACACGACAACACCGTACAAAATGACACCCACATACCCACATGCCACACCATTACGCAAACACATACCAGCGCAGACAGCCAGACCACACACACGCACATACACACACACACACCACACCACACACACACACACAACCACCGTACAAGTACACCCTAGTCTGAATTCACACCTCCCCCTGCAAACGGCAGGGCCATCCGTCGAACGATGTGCTGAACGAAACGTTTGGGGGCTTTAACTTACTCTTCGTTTAACTGACAAGATTCTTCAAAAACTCCTGATAGTCCATTACTTCCACTGCCATTGCTAGGGCCTTTTACTGACTCTCTTAACATTCAAAAAATTAAGAACACCAGTGTAAAATGACTCATTAAGAGCTGGGACTATCACATAATACAAACTGTTTATATTCATATGTTTGACACAAGGTTTCAATTTCACTTAATGTCTGGGAGTTGAGCATGAGCCCATCCTAGGCTCTTGCCTCAGGGGTCCGCCTAATCAATTACATCACTGCAGCTCTTGACAGATTAGGAACTCATAAAAAGTCTTCTCTAGGAGGCTATTTTTGTGGATTTTTTATGTTACTGGAAATGTGTGACTTTTGTCACACTATTATAGCGTGAAACCAGGTTTAGGCTGTTAATTCCAAATAATGGTCTGCAGTCAACTATTAACACAGCCACATACCTTCACACCACACCATTACCAACACATATAACACGCAGTACAGCCACACATCACACACACACACACACACACATACACATCTCTCTCAACACAATCAGACACACAAACATACCTACGGACTCATCCCGTTTCCTAGTGCCCTCACAAACGTAATCATTTTCTCTGCTACACATTCAGCGACTGGCAACAATTTCTGACGGTGGCGACAATTTGTGCCCCTAGGTTCAGTTTTCATGGCACAAATTGTCGATAGTAAGGCAAAAATTTAGAATCAGAAAGGGCGTTACAAGTTGTCGTCAGCGACAATTTGTGCCGATTTGTGCCGTAACACCCCAAGTTAACGGTTACTCACATCTGCGCAAAAATGAACAGCAATTTTCAATGCAGTTTGAGAATAAAGAACACACCGAACATCACATGGTTCATTGTCAATAAGGAAATCTTTAATTTATCATTTAAATATTGGTGATGAGTAAATAAAATATTTCAATATCCAGAATTATATCATGAGCAGTTTCAATCCGACAGTTTCCTCAACAAAAAACAAGGTAACTTGTTTATTTGGTTGATGATCCAGTTTTTCAAGAAATACTATAAAGAACGATCAATTAAAAAGATCAAATCTCATGCAAAATTCCCGTATTTGAGCATAACAATAAGAGTAGAATCGAATCCATGTGGTGAATGGAACAAATGAAAGAAATGTGTAGTAAAAACAGGTCATACATAACCTGGAAGAAATGGGCTGAATAGTGAAATGTGTGTATATAGCAAAATATAAAATATACTCTGACATCTTATCCTTATCCATCTTATACACAGCATTAATACATTCCATTTTACATGTAGTATACCATATACCCTTTAGTCTAACATAACTCTTTTGTCACAGCTTTCAAATCAGAATGCGCTCACTTCATTGTTTGACGAATTACTATACATGTATACATCTAGAATAAAAATATATACATCTGGAATTTCAACATACATCTGGAATAAAAATATATACATCCTGGAATGACTAATATTGACAATCACAATTTAACTTTGCTTGCCAATTATGCAATTTCTACTTTTTTAGACGGACCATTTTCTTCAATACTAAATTTTCCATTTGGTTAATAATAAATTTATTCAAGATACAATTCATAAAGGGATCATTAAAAAAATCGACTCCCCAGGCAAAATCCCGGCATGTGAGCATTACAATAAGAAAAATTAAATCCACTCAAGACAATTTGTGGTGAACTAGCAAATGAAAAAAGAAATATATTGATATATTTTCAAAAAGTTAACCGCAAAGCAATGGGCTAAATAGTGACAAGTGTATATAGATCAAACACAAAATATACTCTGACATCTTATTCATATAGACATCATTAATACTATACACTGTACATGTAGTTAGCTATTTGAAGGCTTCGAGCTTCAGAACACGGTATTATACATTACAGTTAAACATTACTTTTTCGTCACAGCTTTCAACTCAAAATGTACAGACTTCACTGTTCTATGAATTAGAAATTACATCTGGGATGACTTACAATCACAATTCAACTTTTTAGGCGGACCATTCTTTTTCAATCTTACAAGTACATAAAGTCCCTCGAAGTCGTGTACAATGTGACCTTTTCTGATTACAAGGTTGGGATGCTTTGCACTTTAGTATCACAGTCTTGCAGCCCCCCCTAAAAAAGAAACCAAGGCAACGACGTTACCTGTATTTTTAAAGTGGATTTAGCACCTTTTGATTGCAAGCTTCTGATATATTAAAGTAAGCAACAGTATCCATTGATCACTGTTGCAGGTATAGTGATATAATCGCCTATATAGAGGAATATGACAGTGACTCTGTCATATTATTAGACTGGACACATACATCTATTGGAATCATATTTGTGTTTTTATAATGAGCTGTCATCAAACATATCCTTAAAAATTCAAATTTCCTGAAATCTGGCCAGATACCGTTTTAATGATTTATGTCAAATATATACATTCATCAAGCATTCATCATGTCATTGTGAACTCATATGTGAAAAATATTTCAAATAATTCTTTGATGACGTATACCAAACTTAGGCTGAATGATACCGTACATGTATTATATATGTCAGCATTAATTGATTGTTAAAACATCTCTAACAGATGTGCATATCAATTTACTATGAATCAATACTGATAACAACTCGGCAGACTGATAATAAGAGTCCGTGGAAATACATCGTCCGCCCAAATGTTGATCTGTTGGCATAAGTATACAAGTTCAGTACCGTGTGCGAGCTTTTATCTTCGTCAGGAGGTGTGTGCCCCCATTTTCCATTCCCTGTTGATAGATCACTGCTTTTCATTCTGAGATAATATGAAGTACTAACCATATTTACAAGTTTGACTGTAAAGACATTCACACTATAAGGAATTCCTCACAATAACATAATTTTACAAAATTATTAGTACAATATGACCATTTAAGGGTCAAATATAGTCCTCCGAGATCCAATGAATACAGCAAATACTCTATCTTCATTCTATAGTCATATATAAGTTACCTTAATCCTACTGTCATTAATGTACATCAACAGAGTAATAATGCCTGATGTAGTCATATGTTTGTACAATCACTGTACAGAATGGTATTGTGTGCTCCATCCATCATTAACAACAATCAATACATGGTGATTAAGTCTACATTATGATTTGGAACTGTGGGTTAGAACACACATCTTGTCTAACTAATGTCCACACACAGACATAAACAGCTCCGTATCCCTAGTTTAAGAAGTAAACAGGCAAGTAGCATATAATGAATTTTATGAAATCAACTAATACAGAGATATCAACTCATTTGTACTGATGAAAATGTTCCTTTGTGAACAGTTTTGACATTGCAAAAACAAAATTTCCTCATTTCAAATTATTTTCTATAAACCACACAAAATCTTTCCAAAGACACACATGCTGAAAGGTTTTCAGTCAATGAAAATAATGTTTAATTTATAATTTACATAAAGGTGATGAGTAAATAAAATATCACAATATCCAGAATCATATCATGAGCAAGGTAAATCCAACAGTACATTTGGTTGATCAAGGGCGTAGGCTGGTTTGGGCACGGGGAGGTGCACATCCTGGGGAGGTGGAACTAAAGTGACATGGGGAGGTGCACATCTTAGGGAGGTGGAACTAAAGTTGAGTAAATCAGGCGTTGAAAGCAGGAAAAGTGGTACAAAATTCGTTTTGCTTGTCAGGGGCGGAACTCCTATGGCTCTGCGGGGGGGGGGGGTGTGCACCCAGTGCACCCCCCCATCCCGCGCCCTTGTTGATAATCCAGTGTTTCAAGATACTTTATACTGTAAAGAAGGATCCCTTAAAAAGATCAACTCCCATGCAATATCCCCGCATTTGAGCATTACAATAAGAATAAAATCAAATCCATACAAGGTAATTTATGGTGAACTGGAACAAATGAAAGAAATTTACAGTAAAAACAGGTCATACATAACCTGGACGCAATGGGCTAAATAGTGAAAGGTGTATATAGAGCAAAGTGTAAAATATACTCTGACATCTTATCCATATACACAGCATTAATACATTCCATTTTGCATGTATTATACCGTATTATACCCTTTAGTTTAACATAACTCTTTTGTCACAGATTTCAAATCAGAATGTGCTCACTTCATTGTTTGACGAATTACTATATACATCTGGAATAAAAATATACACACCTGGAATTACATTATGCATCTACTAAATAAAAATATATACATCTGGAATGACTAATATTTACAATCACAATTTAACTTTGCTTGCCAATTATGCAATTTCTACTTTTTTAGACGGACCATTTTCTTCAATAGTAAGTTTTCCATTTGATTACTGATAAATTTATTCAAGATACAATTCATAGAGGAATCATTTAAAAAGATCAACTCCCGAGGCAAAATCACGGCATTTGAGCATTATAATAAGAAGAATCAAATCCACACAAGGCAATTTGTGGTTAACTAGAGCAAATGAAAAAGAAAAATATTTATATTAACCTGAAAGCAATGGGCTATATAGTGATAAGTGTTTATAGATCAAACACAAAATATACTCTGACATCTTACTCATATAGAGACATCATGAATACTATACACGGTACCTGTAGTTAGCCATTTGAAGGCTTCGAGCTTCAGAATACGGTATTACATACATTGCAGTTAAACGTTACCTTTTCGTCACAGCTTTCAACTCAAATTGTGCAGACTTCACTGTACGATGAATTCGAAATTACATCTGCAATGACTCACAATCACAATTTATCGTTTTAAGCGGACTATTCTTCTTCAATCTTACAAGTACAAACTCCCTGGAAGTCGTGTCCAATGTGACCGTTTCTGATTACAAAGGTTGGGATGCTTTGCACTTTAGGATCATAGTCTTGCACCCCCCCCCCCAAAAAAAAGGGAAACCCAATGCAACGACGCTACCTGTGTTTTTAAAGTGGATTTAGCACCTTTTGATGGCAAGCTCCTGATATATTAAAGTAAACAACAGTATCCATTGATCACTGTTGCATGTATAGTGATATAATTGCCTATAAAGGGGAATTTGGCTGTGAGTCTGTTATAATATTAGCTGTACACATACATTTATTGGAATCATGTCTGTATTTTTATTTGAGCCGTCACCCAACATATCCTTAGAAATCGAAAGTTTCACTAATCTGGCCGGATATAGTTTTAATGATTAATATCAAATATATACATTCATCACTCATTCATCATGTCATTGCGAACTCACACGTGACAAATATTTCAAATAATTCTTCGATGAAGTTTGCCAAACTTATGGTCAAAGATACCGTACATGTATTTTTAGTATACATATATTTACACAATAATTGATTGTTAAAACCAGACCTATCAGATGTACATATCAATATACTATTAATCAATACTGATTACAACTCAGCAGACTGATAATAAGAGTCCGGTGAAATGCATCGCCCGCCCCAATGTTGATCTGTTGATCGAAGTATACATGTTAATTCAGTACCTTGTGCGAGCTTTTATCTTCGGGAGGGTGTTGCGGCACAAATTATCGCCGCGTCACAAATTGTCGCCGGCGACAATTTGTGACGATTTGTGAACAACCTGACGGCACAAATTGTCGCCGGCGACAATTTGTGCCCGGAGTTGACGGCACAAATTGTCGCCAGCCATAGTCAAAGCATGTTGCGGCATAAATTAAATTGTTTGTAGGTATATAGGTATGTGTGTGTGTTTGTGTGTGTTAGCATGTGCCTGTCTGTGTATCTGTTTGTTTGTCTGATTGTTTCTGTCTGTGTGTCTCTGTATGTGTATGTCTGTGTTGCATGTGTCTGTCTGTGTCTGTGTGTGTGTATGTGTCTGTTTGTGCGTCTGTATGTGTCTGTGTGTTTTTGCATGTGTCTGTTCTGTTGTGTGTTTGTATGTGTGTGTCTGTGTGTGTCGGTGTATCTATGTGTCTGTTTGTGTCTGTGTGTCTGTGTGTTTGTATGTGTGTGTCTGTGTGTGTCGGTGTATCTATGTGTCTGTTTGTGTCTGTGTGTCTGTGAGTCTGTTTGAGTGTGTGTCTGTATGAGACTGTTTGTGTGTATATGTGTTTGTCTGTGTGTCGATCTGTTTGTGTGTGTGTGTCTGTTTGTGCATCTGTATGTGTCTGTGTGCGTATCTATGTGTCTGTATGTGTCTAGTCTGTATGGGTCTGTTGTTTGTATGTGTGTCTGTGTGTATGTGTGATTGTATGTGTGTGTCTCTTTGTGTCGGTGTATCTATGTGTCTGTTTGTGTTTGTATGTGTCTGTATATGTGTCTGTGTGTCTGTGGGTCTGTGTCTGTATGAGACTGTTTGTGTGTCTATGTGTTTGTGTGTCGATCTGTTTGTGTGTCTGTATGTGTCTGTTTGTCCATCTGTTTGTGTCTGTGTGCGTATCTATGTGTCTGTATGTGTCTATTCTGTATGGGTCTGTTGTTTGTATGGTGTCTGCGTGTTGTGTGTTTGTCTGTATGTGTCTGTGTGTTTATGTGTGTCTGTGTGTTTGTGTGTATTGTGTGTGTCTGTATGTTTCTGTGTGTCTGCATGTGTCTCTTCTGTTTGTCTGTGTACATGTGTGTTTGTATGTGTGTGTTGTGTCTATCTGTCTGTATGTGTCTTATGTGTTTGTGTGTGTCTATGAGTCTGTATGTGTGTGTATGTATCCAACTGTTTGTGTGTCTATATGTTTGTCTGTGTGTCTGATTTTGTGTCTGTTTGTGTCTGGTTGTGCTTCTGTATGTGTCTGTGTGTCAATGTGCCTGGATGTGTCTCGTCTGTGTCTGTTGTCTGTTTCTGTGTCTGTATGTTGTCTGTTTATCTGTATGGATCACTGTGTCTGTTGGTATGTTTGTGTGTCTAATTGTGTGTCTGTTTGTGTATGTATCTGTGTGTATGTGTCGTGTGTCTATATATGCTTGTGTGTCTGTACGGTATGCGTCTGCGTGTCTCTGTGTGTCTACATGTGTGTCTGAATATGTCTGTATTTGTATGTGAGTCTGTGTGTCTTTGTACGTGTGTCTGTGTATTTGTCTGTGTGCTTGTGTGTGCCTGTATGTGTATGTATGTGTGTCTGTGTGTCTGTGTGTGCCTATGTGTCGCTTACACAGACACTTACAGGCATCCAAATACACATCATACACTTGTACATCCTCTTTCCTACACCAAACCAAATATCAATTCACACACACGCGCACAAAAACAGGCAGACACAACCATTTACACACAAACATACATACACGCATAGACATGTGCAAAGACAAGCACACAGACGCATACAGAGACACAAACAGACACATTCATACACACAGACACACAGACAAACACACATATATACAAACACACACAGACACACAGGCACATACATAGACGCACACACACACACACACACACACACACACACACACACACACACACACACACACACACACACACACACACACACAGACACACCAACACACACACACACACACACACACATGTACATACCCCACATACATAAAAATAAACACACACATCACACACACACACACAGACACACCAACACACACACACACACACACACACACACACACACACACACACACACACACACACACACACACACACAGACTACACATCTTTAGTGAATGGCGACAATTTGTGACGGTGGCGACAATCTGTGCCGCTAGGTTTTTTTTTCGCGGCACAAATTGTCGCCAGTGAGGCAAAAAATTGGGATCGGCAAGAGCGTGCAAATTGTCGCCGGCGACAATCTGTGCCGATTTGTTCAAAACCTGACGGCACAAATTGTCGCCGCGTCACAAATTGTCGCCGGCGACAATATGTGACGCGGCGACAATATAAAGTACTAGCCATATTTACAGGTATGACTCTAAAGACATTCACACTGTAAAGCATTCCCCACAATAACATATACATTTTACAAAATGATTAGAATAATATGACCTCTTGAGGGTTAAACATAGTCCTCCGAAATCCAATGAATACAGCAAATACTCTATCTTCATTCTATAGTCACATATAAGTTACCTTAATCCTACTGTCATTAATGTACATCAACAGAGTAATAATGCTTGATGTAGTCATATGTATGTATAACCACTGTACAGAACCCTAAATTGTGTGCTCTGTCCATCATTTACAACAATCAATACATGATGATTAAGTCTACATTATGATTTGGAGCTGTGAGTTAGAACACACATCTTGTCTAATTAATGTCCGCGTACATACAAAAAGCGCTGTATTCTGAGTCTAAGGAGTAAACAAGCAAGTAGTATGTAATCAATATTATGAAACGAATTAATACAGTGACATCAACTCATTTGATTTGACGAGAATATTCCTTTGTGAACAGTTTTGACATTGCAACATAAAATTTCCTCATTTCTATTTATTTTCTACATACCACACAGGATCTTTCCAAGCTACTACGTATCCCATATTATTTACAAACGCAGATGAATCATGCACCCAAACATTTAGATTTGATATGTCAAAGATATTTCAATCAATTTATAGTTTTTACAGGAAATGAATTCAATAACACATCTCAATACAAAGTTTCATATTTATTTACAATTCATATGTGTCTGGAGACAAAACTAGTGTCCAGGAAGACAACTTTATTTGAATTCATGTTTTGGTGCAGTCTCATCTCAAGACCCAACGTGTTAGCTAATACCAAGAGTACATTTTCAGATAAAAGTATAACAGAAATGTTATTATCGGTAAAATGGACTGAAACAAAATTTTCTTCACAAATCCAAAATAATATTTGGGTGTCGGTTCCCCGTAATATCAGTGTCAGAGGCTCAGAGTGGATATTGAAAACACTATCACTATGTATCATTTGAAATGACATTATTACAGTAGAGCAGTGAGATTCTCACAAGTTGCGAATTAATTAATTACAAAGTATGTTGAAAAGGGGGTCATTATGTCTACAGTCTGTTATTTAAAGTTAAAGACACTGTATATTGTTTGAATGGACAAATAAACCTAGAACACAAAAGTTTGGATAGTAATGCTGCCACTAGTACAACGTGTGCAAATACAAATTGGCACATCAATGCATTTTCAGCCAATGGGAAATTCTGCAACACAGCTGAGGTCTATGGAGGAAAGTTGGAATGGTCTCTCAAAAAAGCACTTAAGCACTTAAAGATCGTTTTGAACTGCAATTTTTCAGAGCTTCATTTTTTAGACCGTATCAGAGACACTGGTAGCATGGGGAGTCATGTAGCTCATTTTTTTTACTGGAAAGTCTGGAATCATTATTATACAATGCCTTTAAAATATTTACGATGACACGATCATTGTCATGACGGTTTAATATAAATCCATCCTCTATCATGTGTCTATGTAGACGGGTAATATAGGAGATATGGTGAATGAGATGAGAGATAGACTAGGAAACGATGTCATTATCCAACAGGTGTATGTAGCTGTCATCGGGTGATTACACAGTGTGGGGAATCCTGTAGCAATTCGTTTCAAGAGCATTATTCTGCATTAACAAAGACAATACAAATAATAAATAAAGGTTTTAACTTGTTTAAAAACGGTGATTGTAAGTTCTGATGACTACACCCCCACTTCAATAAAAAATATACAAACCGAGTCACATATTCACTATTTTCTTAAAACATTAAAATTACTACTACACACTAAGAAAAATAGGTTCAACTTTGCACCTTTAGCAATGTCACCCTGGGAGCACCTTTACGGGTGCAACTTTACAACTTTCAACCTTTTTGCAACTTTGAGGTCTAGAAGGTGCAAAGTTGCACCCGTTAAGGTGCTCTCAAAGTGACATTGGTCTGCACCTTTAAAGGTGAAAAGTTGAATCCATTTTCTTAGTGTGTAACAGTCCTCCACTGGTCAAAAAATTGTGTAGTCACCGCATCTGTACACAACATAGACTGACTATGACTGACGTTTGGCATTTACCTTTTTTTACTCTACTTGAAAAAAAAAGTCACATTTGGGAGCATAAATGTAACACAGAATACAGAGCAATCAGGATCAAATTAGTCTTCATCGGAGATTTAGAATCATAACCTTTTCAGCAATCTTCGTTAGCGCCTCTGCAGACTTTCATTTAGTAGCAACATGGACAACTCCCAGTGGATGGATATACCTCTGCCCATCACTCACAGTCCTAAGTGCTTTATTTACCAAACCGTGCTCTAAATATTTAGATGATGGTAGTGTACCTGACAAAATATGTGACCATTTTGGCCCAGTAAAATGGCCGTTTTTATTATTCTTAGTCGAAAAGTAAGAGTTAGATCACAAAATTATTTAAAGGTATTGGCTAACATTTACCACAGTTAAAAAAAATCTGAGCCGCATGATTCCCTATGCTACCAGTGTCTTTAATGAGGTCTAAAAATGAAGCCCTGAAAAAAATTGTATTTGAAAATGATTATTTAGTGCTTTAAAAAAGTGAAAATCGTAAGTTGACCAGATTCACTTGCCCATTTCCTCCCATAGACTTACTGTGTGTACACCTAGGTTAATAAAACTCGCCCCGAGTTTTATTGTTTATTCATGTATAACTTGCCATTGGCAGTGTAACTTTCCAAACTTTTGTATTCTAGGGTGTTTATTTGTCCATTTGAACACTACTATGTAACTCAGATATCAAAGTTTGACAATTTTTAAAATTGAAGCTCCATAATGTTAGCCTATCACTTTAAGATAATCTTGGAAAGCCTATCCTGTTGTATGGTGAATCTAGAAAAGCATCTTTGTTAACATTACTCACTGTATTTCAGTTATGTGGGTCAACATGATTTTGGTGAATTTCGAAACATAAATCAGAAACTTTGAATGGGGAAGTGACAAACATATCCTATGTAAAGAATTATGTGTTGAGGTCAGGAAAAAAAGTAGTCTAAAACGCACTAACTAATGCTCCAATTTTGCCAGTTGGGCGAGTTGGAATCCCAACATGAGAATGTTGGGATTCTGTGATGCCCCCAAAATCAATATACATAGTAGCTAAAGTTATCATACGGTGTCCGCAGTCAAATGTGACTGAGGCCTAAGTCCTTTTTCTCTTGCTTCTAAATTCATAAAACATAAAATGACAAGGATCTATATTCAGGTGTCATATGAAACAAATAATGAATGTTTTCTCATTCGTGCAATGGACATAATATTTCATTCGGTGAAAGATTAAATTATCGATCCATTCAACTCTGCTGCGCCTCATTAAATAAATCATTTCATCTTTTACCTCATGAAATATTCTGTCCATTACACTCATAAAAATTCATTATTTCTAAACTGACTTACGAGTAGGACGAAAACCATGATTCCTCCGTCACCCCGACTGATCCCCCGATCGATCCTCTTCAGGTACGAATCCAAGGCTTGGTCCCGATGGCTGTCATGGATTGTCAACCTAGGTAGATAGAACCCACACAAGACGGTATCAAGGGGATTAGACGACGGGACGTTTTGTCAGTCACACCTTGACGAGTTAGCCAACGTATGCCTAACGTATCAAATTAGGGGTAAAACGCTGGCATACGCTGAACTTTGATTTTTTCCGATTTGCACTTTTGGACGTATACATAGCTTGCTCATAACGAGTTGGACGGACGCATAACGTATGGAACGTTTCGATAAGTTATAGATAACTTATACCAACGAATGCTTGTCGTGTTACCGACGTTCACAACTTATGCCCAACGATACTCTAACTTACCCATAGCGTGGGGTAGCGTATCGCCGACGATCACTTGTAGCAGCCATTAAAATACAAAAACTCGATCACAAACTAAATGTTCTTCTCCCACCCAAGAGTTAAACAACATATAATCTGAGAAATAGCAAACTCCCGTGTCTTCCTAGATGTAAAACTAATAGATATAAGAATAGTTTTATCCCGTGGTGTTTTTATAATATACAATAAGTGCAATATTGTGTATGCTTTCCACTATCATATATGTCTTTTGTATCTTCCAATTTCCCCCTTATCATTCTCCCTCACCCACTCTTTCTCCAACTTTCGTTTCTGACATTTTTGTTGTCATTATTTTCTTTGGAAAGCAATTCTGTTAACGGTAATAAGAATGATGTTAATTCATATGTTGAATTTGATTTAAATTGAATCATTTGTTAACCGATTGGTTATAAATGTACTTTGATGATTAACTTTGATCATGTGTCTTGCAAGCAATTAGACCCAAAATGTGCATAATAATAATAATAATAATAATAATAATAATAATAATGATAATAATAATAATAATAATAATAATAATAATAATAATAATAATGCGTAGCTTTT
>JZLH01S0632318.1:0-28973 GCA_001188425.1 Eucidaris tribuloides | reverse complement strand
CCTCCTCTTCCTCCTTTTATTTTATTTTTCCTTTTCCCGCCCTTTTCCCTTTCTCCTTCCATCCAATTGTCTGTTCCACTTTTTTTCTCCTGTTCTTTTTGTTATTAATATTCCTTGCACATTATTTGTGCGTATGTTTGCTTGTTTGTATGTGTTTGTGTGTGTTTGTGTGTTTGTGTGTTAGTGTGTATTTGCGTGTGTGTTTTGTTTGTGTTTGTGTGTGTGTGCGCCCGATTGTATGTATGCGTGTTTGTGAGTGTTTGTTTATTCGTGTGTGTTTGTTTATTTATGTGTGTGTGTTTATGTATGTGTGTATTTCTGTGTATGTGTGTGTGTTTTATGTATGTGTGTTTCTGTGTGTTTCTCTCTCTCTACCTGTGTGTGTGTGTGTGTTGTGTGTGTATCTTCACATATTTATTTTTCACCGAAACCATCCCTGTTTGAGGTAATTGTTTAAAAATGTAGAATTATTTACTGTAGATTATATATGCTAAATGTTGAACGAAGAATGTCCTGTATTTACATTGATTTGAATCATACTTGTTTAAAAATTAATTTATTATATCATTCTATACCTGAGATTTTTGTGTTTACGCTGTTTTACACATTTATTTCTTAACAACCCTTTATTTCCAACTTTGTTTTTTTTTTCCTTTTTTGGATATTTCTATTTCATTTCTATGTCTGTCACATTTTCCACCGTTGTTAATTATTCATATGTATACAAGACTATGGTAAATTATGTGTATTTTACTCATACCAAGTTTGTAATTGCCATACTTTGTGACTCTTGAGTTGTAATTTTGTGAATAAATGGATAAATGAATAAATGAATAAATAAATAAATAAATAAATAAATAAGTAAATAAATACATATATGAATAAATAAATAAATAGAAAAATAAAAATAAATAAATAAAATGAATGAATGAATGAATAAATATATAAATAAATGATGGATAAATAAATAAATGAAATATAAAAAAGGCTACGCTCCACGATTCAAATCATAACCGCACTAGACTTCGCAGTACAAACACCACTCTACCAACATCTCCGTCATGCTGAAAAAAAAATCGATGAACCCTGCCTAGACATTATTGTGACGTATTTCGACTTATGAGCAACTTACAAATAACGCGTGTGGACGTATGTAAACGACAGCATAACTTACCTACAACGTATGGCCCGCGTATGCGGGACGTATGATCATACGCTGGCATACGTCGAAAAATTCTGTGCCTGCACAAAATTTTTCGACGAAACTTGTCGTACTACGACGTATACTAGCGTGCTTCAGCGTGCACATAACTTATACAAAACGTATACGAAACTTACCCATAACTTATTCAACGTATGACAACGTATTCGCAAAATTTTTCATACGTCGGCATACGCTGGCTAAATTGTCGATGTGTGCCCAGCGTGCTTCAGCGTGCACATAACTTACACACAACTTACCCATAACTTAGTCAACGTATGACGACGTATTCGCCAATTTTTTCATACGTCGGCATGCGTTGGCTAAATCGTCAAGGTGTGACTGTACCCTAACTCTTTGAGTTGCAATTTTGTGAATAAATAAATAAATAAATGAATGAATAAATAAATAAATAGATAAATGAATAAATAAACATATATATGAATAAATACATAAATAAATAGAAAAATAAAAATAAATAAATAAATGAATAAATAAATAAATGATGAATAAATAAATAAATGAAATATAAAAAGGCTACGCTCCACGATTCAAATCATAACCGCACTAGACTTCGCAGTACAAACACCACTCTATCAACATCTCCGTAATGCTGAAAAAAATCGATGAACCCTGCCTAGACATTATCGTGACGTATTTCGACTTATGAGCAACTTACAAATAACGCGTGTGGACGTATGTAAACGACAGCATAACTTACCTACAACGTATGGCCCGCGTATGCGGGACGTATGATCATACGCTGGCATACGTCGAGAAATTTTGTGCCTGCACAAAATTTTTCGACGAAACTCGTCGTACTACGACGTATACCAGCGTGCTTCAGCGTACACACAACTTATGCAAAAAATATACAAAACTTCCCCATAACTTATTCAACGTATGACGACGTATTCGCCAAATTTTTCATACGTCGGCATACGTTGGCTAAATCGTCAAGGTGTGACTATACCCTAACACAAGTTAAATACACAGAACACATCTTCAAAAAATAATGACAACCGACAGTATGACATAGTTCGGAATATGTTCATTAGAAAACTAAACAGTAAACACTGCCTTGTTTTTCTGCATTTTGAAAACAGTTCTAACTTGATTCGCCGATTGATATGAAATTAATCGTTGGGCACATCCCGGTACACATAATGCTGGAAAATACATTCGCAGAAAGGCCATTTATCACCCAATTTCAAAAAACATGACACCATTATAAGGATTATAAACTTTTGTACGACATATTTCGACATCTTTCTTCGTTAAAAAGTCACAGCCATTCCAAAAAAATCCCAACAGCGATATGAGTCTGACGGCACGCGCATGCGACAATTGTATAGACTGAAAACCAGAAAATATTTCTTTAAAACAGTTCATTGATTATCGTTATCTAACAAGAAATATTACAGGTAAATAAGTCTTTCTATTTTCTCTTAGTATACTAATACTCAGACAATTCTCTACAATACGTACTAAATTCCACAATCCAACCAAGTATAAGCCTCCTTCCCACCCCCTGCACCCCAAACTTCCTGGGTCGGGTGGGCCACATGCGTATATCATATTTTCGGGTAAAACGGTCTTTTTTCGACCCGGTTTCTTGGCTGAAATTCACACCAAAATTAATGTAACGGGGTGTTTTTCGTATAATCCATGTTGAATAGCCGCGAAAGTTGAAATAGGGCAAAATACAGTGTGTACCAAAAAACCGAGATTTATGCGGATATGTTGTATATCTTACAGTGGCAACCGAAAGTATCGTCACGTTCCGAATGCGTGCAAGCGCGTTTCCAGAAACGAACTTCATTTCAATTAACGCAAGGCACGCATTTACTACGCTGGTTTCGCGTTTGAACATCGTTTCATGGAATACGTTTCAGTGAACGCGTTCGGAACGTGACGATACTTTCGGTCTCCACTGTAGTAACACATAATGTAAATAATTTATACATACGTGGGAAATAAATATTGTCTTCATAGGCGTACGCAGGATTTTGCCAAAGGAGGTGTTCATCCGCGGCCAAATTCTAAGTCTAGTTTTTTTCCCGTACAGCCCAGACACCGAAAACTCGCTCAGCGGGGGTGGGGTAGTGACAAAATTGCATTCACTTCAGATTCAATGGTTCAAATTTTCCGGTCACGCCAGCGCCGAAAAGTGGGTCAGCAGGGGGAGGGAGAAATTTTTCACTTCAGATTTTCTTAATAAAAAGAAATTACACGGCTACATTTTGTCGCCAGCTAGAGAAAACATTGCAAAACGAGGGTGTTTGACACCCCAAACACCACCCCCTCTGCGTACGCTTACGATTCTCTTCTGTTATTTTGTCTAGTCACATGGATTTTCGTTCGCGCATGACTGAGCAAAGATAATCAGAAGGGACACAATCAAAAACTCATTCGCAAGAGCAAATCTGAAATTCAAACTCATGTTTGAATGCATTATATTTTCGATATTGAATGACGTCATTAAAAAGCCTATTTTATATCCTTTCATTTGATACCACATAAGTATGTGGAAAATGAGCGATGCATGTCTGAGAATAGACAATTGAAAAGATGCTTGTTTTCAGAAATGTTCCAAAATGCATTCATTAACCTTGATAATTATCTACACCAAGCAGCCAACAACCAAGAAATTTCCTTGCTATTATATGAAATCAACGGTGTGTGAACCTTCTGTTCAATTCACTTCCAATTGCAGCAAATGCACTCATGTTCATTTATAAAATAGTGCTAAAACAAGTATGTTTTCATTTTATTTGTTCTCTGACATACATTATTTACTTTCTCATGCGTGCCGTGCCAGATAAAAGAAGAAATTATGATTTTCATGAGATGCTTTTATTTCTTAAAATAATTACATTTACTACCTTGGAAATGCTCTCAAAGATTGAATACCGGATAAAGTTAAAAATAGGGGCCAATATCTTAGAAAATACGCTGCAAGATCCTCCAAATAAGGGATAAAAATTACACCATTACCTGATGTAGGGTATGTCTTTCAAAATAATGCACACTGACCTTCAGCAATTAATAATGAAACCAGCACTATGCTAACTTTGTGATAAATCTGTTCAGAAAAAAAGAAAAATCACTTGAGAAATTAACATCGGATCTATTCCTCATAGCATACAGAAACAGAAGTACATTTTTAGCATTCATGTATGATATTCGTAATAGTGATATTCATAGTATGTTATTACTTACTGTATCTTTCGCGTAGTGGTAATGGATTGACACGCCTTTACGAGGCGTGTTAATCCCAAATCCCCGACGGACATGGAAATTAATGCGAACTCCTTCAGTCTCGTGAACCGGCCTCCCTCCAACCCATCGACCAGCGATGACACAGTCTGTGGGGACGACAAATTGACCGTCAATTCCTCGATGGGACAGAGGGCGAGGTTGGCCCACATCCGACTGGTCAGGCTGGCCGATAGGTGGGTGAAGTGAATGTCTGTCTTGGTGATCTACGTAATGGAGAGAAGAAAGAAAAACATGACGATATGTTAGCGATATGAAACAATTCCTGTTAAAGGGAGGTAGCAAGGATTGAAAGTAATCAGAGCGAGTTATTACACGGCAATTAATAATATGCTATCCTAATTAATTCTGTCTCATTTTACACAGTACAAGGCCTTTTTTTGTAATTGTACATGTGGCTTGCAAAAATAAATTGCATCTTGTAAACAGGACGATTTTGTGCTGTGGTTTTTTCAAATGTATTAATAAAGTGATTGTGTGTGTTAGACAAAAACTTTGCAAACTTGTTTTGTCTGATGGTATATAATGGTAAATGAACAAGTGAAAAATTGCACACAGACTAGTCCAAACTATTGGACAAAACCACGTGAGATTTGAATGGCAATGTATTTACGTGAACCTACACTAATAGTGCCTGATCGAGGCTGAGCAAAAATATCTACACTTGAAATTCACCGAAAAAAATGGGTTTATTATTTGAGTTAGTTTCAGGATTCAATTTCCAAGTTGTCATTAAGAAGACTCGACGTTGATAGGATTTCTTTGTGTAGACAAATATATGATAAGTTACAGTAGTCTGGTTGAATAAGAATCACAAATTTCTATCTTGAATTCGGCCAAGCTGTAAAACGATGATATTAAACATGTTAAACGCAGCAAAACAGCAAATTGTCAATCGCATATATTCACCCTTTGAGTGAAATTGTATTATTGAATATTTCAACGACAATTACATTCACTGGCGTAAATTCAGGGGGTGGGATATATCCTCCCCTCTTGTCAGGGAGGGGGAAGTGACCTGTACACATACCTCTAAACTTTACAAGAAAGAAATAATAATTTTTATATTAATAAATCATTGATAAGATACCAGTGAGAATTTTTTCTCAAATACCGATGTAATGCTTAAGATCGTACAATTTAATAAAAAAAAACCGAAAGAAAAATATTCCGCTCTGTTGCTTCGCTCCTTAACTTACATTTCCCTTAATAAGTTCAACACATTTAGATAAATTTGTGCAAAAGACTTTGTTTTAAATTTATTTCAGCTGCATGAAAGCACTGGCGTACAATGAAGGGTGGTGGTGGGAGATATATCCCACCACTTTTCGGGAGGGGGAAGGAGGGTGGTCTGTAAATATACACCTCCAATTTTCACGTAAAATTGTTTAATATATTCAGTTGATACAGATTTTAAAATTAAGGCCGTTAGAATACTCAAGATATTTCTATCTGAATGTCCCGATACTTCCGATTTTAGGCTTATATTATCTCTCATCCAAGAAGTGTGTTCCATTGGTTCAAATGGGCATTATATCCCCGCCAAATAATGCAAAATTTAGACCTGATGAATTACGGTATTATAAACAAAATGTAGAAAACAAACTCAGATATTATCCCTTAAGGACACAAGGAGCCCACCCGACACAGTACAGCATTAATTCAGATGACAATTCAATAATGTTTTAAATGGTCATGAGTTTTTGTTTGGAATTTTGAAACGAGTTAACTCTCTATTTTTCTGGGGGGGGGGGGATTCAAATTATTGAGCTATGGGGTAAGGGTGAGGAAAAGGATGGGATAACGTTCCCAGATTTGCGTCCATGGTCACATTAATGCCCGGTTAGGATTGATCCCAATTTCAGCTTTCTCATTACTTCACGGGGAGGGGGCTCAAGGCTGGGAGATATAATGTACGTCTTATTGTTGGCAAACGACGCGAAGTTTGTAGAGAACTAAAAAGATAATACATTCCCGCCTTCAGCACTGATCGTCAGGAAAGGTACGATAGGACGCGTCAAGGTGAGGTTGGTGTATGGTTTTGGATTTGGGGTGGAGTGGGTAAAATATCATGACAAACCAGTGGACTAGACAGGAATCACTTAATGTCGTATAACAGCTTGTAAAACAAAGAGAAGTGTTGTTCAACAAATGGTTGAATCGCGTTTTGTGATTAAAATTGCATCATTTTGACAGTTTAACGACAATCACGTTAAAGACACTATACAGTGTGTCCCAGAATAAAGGAAACCGAGATTGTTGAAGATATTTTTATATGTTAATAACAAATATGACCAAAAAATCGTACATAGTTGGAAAGCATATTTTTTTCTTCTTTAATTTGATACCAATCAGAGAGATTTCCATTCACGCATGACTGAGCAAAGACAATCAGAAGGGACACGGGTATACAATCATTTGCACGAGCAAATTTGAAATTCAAACTTTCATGCTTGAATGTATTCTGAGTATTTTCGACATTGAAGGACATCACTGAAAAGCTGATTTTATCTTCTTTCATATGATACCACATTTGTGAAAAATAAGCGTTACATCAGTGAGAAAAGACAATTTGAAATGATGCTTGTTTTCAGAAATCTTCCAAAATGCATTCATTAACTCTGTTTTCTGGAATTGGCAGCCAACAACCAAGAAATTACCCTGCGATCATGATTCGGAGCCTATTATTGTGTCCCGAGCAAGATATTATGTGAAGTCAGCCGCGCGTAAACCTTATTGTTCTGCTCTCTTCCAGTTCTCAAAATTTATTCATTTTAAAAATCACGCGAAAACAGGCATGTTTTAATTTTACTTGTTCTCCAGAAAACATAATTCATTTTTTTACGCCTGAGGTGTCATATGCTTTATTTTTTAAAAACAATTACATTTACTACTCATGAAAAGTTGACTCAAAGAGAATATGCGCGTGCAAATGAAATTTTGGTAGCACCAATATCCATTGTTTTAGTTCACTTATGCGCGAACGATCAATAATAAGTAATGTATCAAATGAAAGAAGAGGAACAGAGCTTTACAATCATACCTAATTCATTGAAGAAAGTATTCATTATGATAGAATATTTTTGCCATAAAATCCGGTTTCCTTTTTTCTAAGACACACTATATAACAGTGTGGAAGCCCCATTTAAAAACTGTCAAACTGTGCTATCTGACATATCTGACAGTGTTTGGATGGACAAATAAACACCATAGAACACAAAACTTTAGACAGTTATGCAGTCACTCGTAAAATATGTACCGATAAAAATCGGCAAATGAATAGAATATCAGCTGATAGAAAATTCTTCCACACAGCAGTCTATGGAGGGAAACTGGAATGGTCGGTCAATGATTTTCACTCTTTAAATGCACTTAATGATCGTTTTGAACTACAATTTTTTTTTTTCAGGGCTTCATTTTTAGACCTTATCATAGACACTGGTAGCATGGGGAATCATATTTAGCTCAGATTTGTTAAACTGGAAACATTGTTATACAATGCCTTTAAAGGGAAATTATTCCACACTTTTGGCGCAGCGTATATGTATCCCCTATCATAAAGGATAACTTTTGCTTTTCCTGAAGGATTCTTCAGTAGTTTGTAACTTCAGAAATGTTGAGGAGGAATTGCAATTGTACTGATTATCTCAGTTCTAAAATTTCTTTGACGGTTACAAGTGATATTCCATGAATTGCTGTGAATATTATTAAGCGAGTCTTAATATGATTTATTATAATTTTAATAATAATAATAATAATAATAATAATAATAATAATGATAATGATAATGATAATAATAATAATAATAGTAATAATAATTATCATTGTTATTATTATTATTATTATTATTATCATTATTATTATCATTAATTATATTCACCATTATTTATTTGATGGCAGTTGTTGTTGTTATTATTAAATCCCACGTTTAGTTTTAGGGAAAACTAAAGACATTCAGAATCTATTATTGCAGGGTTATGACTTTTGGGCATAAAGCTTTCTGATAAAAAAATCCCCAAAGCTAAACAGTGGCTTTAACATCATAAAAAAATAAATAACCCCTTCTTTCACGAGACGAGGAAGCCTCTCTATTCCAAGTACTGTGCTGCCGGAAGGAACGTAGAGATCCAGCTTTCCTTCCTCGAAACATGCTTGAAGAGTTTGCGTAATATCTTTATCACACGTCGCAGATTCACTCAAACAGCCGAGGATCAAACGGCACTCAACAGGCAAAAAAATACTACTGCCAAGCCCGTTGATATGCTCCAAGATTACTTTGCAGGAACCTGAAACGTTGGAATCCCCGAAGACAAATCGGAAGATATTCTCGAATTCCATGGTTTTAACGTCGTTGTCTAGCTGCTGTAGTACGGTTTGTAGTTGTTCTAATGATAAGCTGGACAGGTACTTGCTGGCGCAGTATTCCTGGCCGAGCTTATGGAAGAACTCTACGTCCGATCTTGATGACCTTCCCTGTTCGTCGAAGTGGCGCAGTGTAACCCTCTGCTCAGAGATAAGGCCAAGTTTGAGGCCAGCAGCCAAGTGGTCTGGGATACTCTGGAATTCTTCACCATCGAACACGAGCTTCTTATTATCAGCCAACAACCCTTCGAATGCGATCTTGCCGAGGTTTTGAAGAAGGATGTTGATGTCGGGCAATATGGCCCCGAAATTCTTCCTTGAATGCTCCTGCATGAAAAGAATGATTCTCCAAAACAAGGAAGACAAGGTAGACACATTAGTAAGATGGTTCCCCTCCCATAGACAACATATCATTGTGCAGAAAAGCGGTACAATAAGTAAGCCACTGATTAGATCGTTGCCTTGTAGATGTGTACGCAACGCATTCCCTTCTGCCGGATCAGCACTGAAATATCGTTGTATGTACTTCTTGGAATCCTCCTCAGTGTATCCCTCTATGTCCATAAATGCATAGCTGCGGCGGAGATCTTCCGAATCTTCGAAGGCTTGGGTCAGGAAAGGTCTACTGGTAACTAGTACTCGACAGTTTTGATACTTGTGATGCAGTAAGATAGGGATAACGTTACTAACGACCTCTTTGGAAGTAATGCTCTCACCGTACTCATCCAGTCCATCAAACATAAGGATGCAGTCCTCTTGATGGTTATAGATAAATTGCTCTATCGACTCGGGAGTTGCCTCGTTCATATCCGGAAGCAACTGCGATTTTATTGCTTCTCCCAGCGATGTGTTTCGATCCATTTGCCTCATTTTCAGGACGAACAGGAGGGGAACATCTTTTAACGGAGAAGTAGCTTTACATGTTGCCCAGTCATGCGCCATCATCAAAACAGCTGTAGTTTTGCCGTGGCCGGCTGGAGCAAATATCACAATTCGTTTGGGCACCTTGCCCCTTAACGTAGTGCTGAAAATATCGTCGATGGAGTTTTCCAAACGAATTTTCTGGCAGTCCCTCTTTCTCCGATCAGGCACATCTTCTTTACGCATAGTAACGACTGTGTAGAGGTTGTCAATATTGGTAAAGTCCCGTTTGTCCCAGGGTCGTGGCTGAACGACACAGAGCTTTTCCTCATAATGCGTTACCAGTGTTTGCCGGATTTGGTCTACCCTAAGTGTATCTGTTAAGTGCGTAAATTTAGAAATGATAGTAATGATCTATTAAAGTTTGTAATAATAATAATAAAAGTAATAATAGTAATAGTAGTAATAATAATAATAATAATAATAATAATAATAATAATAATAATAATAATAATAATAATAATAATAATAATAATAATAATAATAATAACAATAATAATTATTACTTTTATTATTATTATTATTATCATTATTATTATGATGATGATGATGATGAAATTATTATTGTTAAAAGTTTTTATTTTTTTTTTACAAATAATGTGTTTTTAATCATTCTGTAAGTTGAAGTAATAATAGTAGTAGGACTACTAGTACTCATAGAAACAGTACATGAAGTCACACTTGTAACAGTTGCAGCAGCTGCAGTAGTAGTAGTGGTGGTAGTGGTAGTAGTATGCCAAGTAGTAGTAGTATAAACAACACAGTCGCAGTTGTAGAAGCGGTAGTCTGGTAGTAGAAGCAGTACTAGTAGTACAAGTAGTGGAGGTAGTAGCACTAGTGGTTGTGGTGGTAATAATATAACTATATGGTATAAGTGGTGTAGTAGTAGTATACTCCCCCCACGTCCCCTCCCAACCCCAACCCCCCTCCTGACTAAATGGCATAACTGACACTTTATTTTTTCAAAGTGTAGGGGACTCAGTACATCATGTTAAACATGCAGAACAAACGAGAAGTGTCCCTTTGTTTCATAATCCGCTTGTTAAAAGGACACTGAACGGGGCTCTAAGGTTGTGAACGAAATACAATTTGCTTCATATCAGCTTAACACCAAAATGTCAGTTACGCCTTTTTGACATGGGATGGGGGCAGTAGTAGTAGTAGTAGTAGTAGTAGAAGTAGTAGAAATAGTAGAAGTAGTAGAAGTAATAGTAGACCTAGTAGAAGTTATAGTAGTATTAGTAGTAGTAATTGTTGTAGGCCTAGTAGAATCTATAGCCGAAATAGTCACAAGTGGTGGCAGTATTAGCACTAGCAGTAGAAATATTAGTAGTACTTCTTGTAAAGAAAAGTAGTTAGAAGTTGAGTAATAGTAGTAGTAGTAGTAGTAGTAGTAGTAGTAGTAGTAGTAGTAGTAGTAGTAGTAGTAGATGTAGTAGTAGTAGTAGTAGTAGATGACCTATGAGCAACATTCCAGCAGCACACACGGCATTTATGTGGTTTCTTGTATCCTTGAATTTTATAAGATTAAGATTGTTAATATATTATTTTAAAAATATCTTTGTTGATGTCTTATAATTACCCAGACCTGATCATTTAAGGTTTTGGAGTAAAAAATACTGTGCTTGTAAAATGTAAATAATGTAGTACATCTTTTTTCTGTTTTGAAAACATGATTTTTAGTAGTTCTATAAAAACTGAAAAAAGGATAATAGCGGACCAAAGATCATCCTCATTAATGAGGAATTACACTTTCACTTTTAATCTCATTAATAAATTATAAAGCATTTATTAACCTGAAGTTTGCCAAGAAGCTTGCATACCAGAGATGTTCAGCTGTGGTATTCGAGCCATTGTTCTTTGCTATTGTATGGGGATTAAGCCTACACACTCATGGACTACTGTACCCAGTTTTGATTTTGTGCAGGGACTTATACATCCAGCAAAACACGAGACATAACCTCGAATATAAGAATCGATTTCATGAAACTAATTTAAAATATCTTAAGCCCTCTATAAAAATATCTGACAATATTCAGCTATAATCCATACTGAATTTCATTTCATTATTTGATGTGTAGTTGATGTTTTCTTCAGTTATTTAAAATCAAACGTGACAAGTGCTATTTTAGACTACTAGTGCATCCGACAATCAACGGGCAATGTTCCTACTGTCTAATTAATCAATTCAAGTTACTGTCCTAATCGATATTTGCTGCAATGTCAAGTTGCAATATACTGTTTCACGACCTACAGTGTTTCAAAATGGTCCAAGTGAAAATCCTTTTATTATTATATGACAGTCATATATCATCTTTTTATGTTGGGTATTGTCATAAAGCTAAAATACCTTACATTCCAATACAATTTATTTCATTTCATTTCGTTATTGTGTCATATGTATGTTTTCACTGAGAGTGTGAAAAGTATTGTGTGTAATTGTTCCATTTAATTAAACGAAGATATTCTTCAGGTTGTACATTACTGATTTTCTATTATTTGTAGTACAAAGGGTGTACATAACTTTAACACAAGAAAGACCTACAATAATTGAGATGTGCAGATCATCATGATGTCAGGGTAAATGCAGTCTGGTAAACGGAAGACATGAACATGTGCAATATCAATTCAATGCCGAGTAAGTGTTATTTGTATTTAAGTTATAAAATACTAGATCATCATTTCATATTGAACAACAAAATGCATTTGTTACTTGTTTTACTTTTGCTTTTTTAATTCATGTTTTATGCTCTCTGTAAGCAATGACGACCACAAATTCAGTTATCATAATAACCAATGCACAAATGTGGGACAAACGTGATTTTGCCTGACTGGACAAAAGTAATCGTAGCTTTTGATTTATAAAAGTATAAGTTTATCAGCAAGAAAATTTATTCTACATTAACATGATACCAAATACACATGACTTTTCAGAAAATTAAGCATCTTGTATAATTTTCTCCCGATTGGACCATATTAAAGACACACTGTAGAATGAATGGCAGCACCCACGAATAAATTTTTAGTGTAATTGTGACCCTCAATAATGTGCTTAAATTTAGGGGTTTTTTGTTAACCTTTGCCTGCTACCCTTCCTGCTACTTACAATGTTGTTTTTAAGATCAATATAGAATAGAGATAACATATGTTACTGCACCATCACTACATACCTTTTGACGTGGTTCTACTTGATTCTCCCGTCATAGATCCTTGTAGGTTCGTGGCCAATGGTGACGTCACTTCTGGATATCAAAATAAGACAATGATAGTTGTTTGTATCGCCACGTGATGATCAGTAAATTATAATACAGGTAACTCATGTACGTTTTATCTTTTCCTTGGTATTTACAAAATTTGCTATAACCACATGATAGCTATACTGTATTTTAAGAGACATGAAATCATCTTCGGGAGTTGTTCCTCGAAACGAGATTCGTGCAAATTTTAGCAACATGTAATCATGTGTATCTTATCTGCAGCTCCATTGGTTGACTGAATAGCCCTCAAGATTCAATGATAAAAACCTGTCATGTATCGATCTCATTTAAGAATATTGAGTGAGAAAATTTCATGATGTTGAGGATATTAAATACTTGAAATATAATATTTTAAGCATGACTTTGCCAGGTATTCGGCTGAGATATTTGTGGGGAGAAGGAAACTAATAACAGATATTAAGCTGATATGTTTGTGGGGAGGAAAGTAAACAGTTCTCCTTGGATGATTGCTAAGTACATCCAGTTAAGGCGGCAAAGAAGCAACGGGGGAAGGGGACTTAAAAAACACGCAGACAAATTTTCCTTGAGTTACATTGGCAATGGGTATATCATCAAATACCATACCACACTTTTTTTTCTTTTTTTATCATAAATTGGCTGCTATTGTATCCGCTCTCGTTGAACTGAATATTCTTAGTTTTTTTTCCATTACTTTAGGCTCAATCATTACACTTCGTAAGTTGTTTAATTTTTGTCTGGGGCTCACGTACTGAGTAGTATTATTTCGGTATTCATCTAAAGTATATTCCTCGAAACACGTGTGGATTGGATGGTGTGTGTGTGCGTGCGTGTGTGTGTGTGTGTGTGTGTGTGTGTGTGTGTGTGTGTGTGTGTGTGTGTGTGTGTGTGTGTGTGTGTGTGTGTGTGTGTGTGTGTGTGTGTGGTGTGGGTGTGTGTGTGTGTGTGTGTACGTATGTTAATGCCGTCAATCGCGGACGAAAGTCTGACACTCCACTATCAGACCGAGGACGATGTCTGAACCGAGGACGGTCCACGGTTCATAACCTAGTGCAAACGATTGCAAATTTAGAAAGCAATCGTTTGAGGGCATGATCATTTTTTTTTACTGTGCACAAAAATCGTCCTCGGTTGCCTGTTAAAAATCACACATAAAATTTTATAGACATGGGTGTCCCCGGTTGGAACGAGTGTGTCCGCGGTGACTGTCGAATATCAAACACAAGGTCCTCATTTGCATGTCTTTAATTAATTAAAAATTACGTCCTCGATTCATGGCAAAAACATGTATGTGTGTGTGGTGTGACGGTTCTAGTGACAACTACCCCCTGGGCAACTACCACCCAGATAATCCCCCCAGGACAATCCCCCCAAGGACAATTCCCCCTAGGACAACTACCCCAGGACAATTCCCCTAGGACAATTACCCCTAGGACAACTACCCCCGCGACACTAACCCCTAGGACAACTACCCCAGGACAATTCCCCCCTAAGACAATTCCCCCTAGGACAACTACCCCAGGACAATTCCCCTAGGACAACAACCCCTAGGACAACTACCCCCGCGACAACTACCCCCTAGGAAAATTCCCCCTAGGACAACTACCCCCAGGACAATTCCCCCTGGACAACTACACACCCAGACAACTCACCCCCCGGACTACTACCCCCGACAACTACTCCCGGACAACTACCCCCGGACAACTACCACCCCTTCCCCAGGACAACTACCCCGGACACCTACCCCCCCCCCCCGGATAATTCATCCCCCAGGACAATTCCCCTAGGACAACTACCCCCCAGGACAACTACCCCCGGACTACTACCCACTGGACAACTACTCCCCGAACAACTACCCCCGGACAACTACCACCCAGACAATTCCCCCTAGGACAACTACCCCCAAGGACAATTACCCCTCGGACACCTACCCCCCCCCCCCGATAATTCCCCCAGGACAATTCCCCCCTAGGACAACTACCCCCCCCCCCCCCGACAATTTCCCCCTAGGACAATTCCCCCTAGGACAACTACCCCCAGGACAATTCCTCCAGGACAACTACCCCCTAGGACAACTACCCCCCGACAACTACCCCCGGACAACTACCACCCGACAACTACCACCAGACAACAACCTCCCGGACTACTACCCCCCGGACAACTACCCCCCCGGACAACTACCCCCGGACAACTACCACCCAGACAATTCCCCCTAGGACAACTACCCCTAGGACAACTACCCCCCGGACAACTACACCCCTATTACTACTACCTCCAGGACAATTTCCCCTAGGAACATTAACCCCCCCGACGGACAACTACCCCCCCCGGCACAATGTCCCCCTAGGACAATTCCCCCTAGGACAACTAACCCCCAGGACAATTCCCCTGGGACAACTACCCCTCTGACAACAACCTCCCCCCCCCGACAACTACCTCCGGACAACTACCCGACAATTTTCTCAGGACAACTACCCCTCGGACAATTCCACCCTTAGACAACTACCCCCGGCAATTTTCTCAGGACAACTACCCCCCGACAATTCCCCCAGGACAATTCCCCCTAGGACAACTACCCCCTGGACAATTTCCCCCTAGACAATTCCCCCCTAGGACAACTACCCCAGGACAATTCCCCCTAGGACAACTACCCCCTAGGACAACTACCCCCCGGACAACTACTAGTTTGCAGGCACAAACCTTTGTCCGTGTGCTACGCCAACCAGGGTCTGAACAATCTGTGCTGGCAGACTACTACTTCCATAGCGCCTGTCTTATGGCTGCTCCGTGGCACGTGCCCTAGTCAACAAGATTAGTCTTGGCGCAAGGCGCTGTGAAATTATAGTGCCAAAATAGAGTCTGTGCCTGCAGACTAGACAACTACCCCAGACAAACTACCCCCGCACTACTACCCCGCGGACAACTACCCCCCCCGACAACTACCACCCGGACAATTCCCCCCTAGGACAACTACTCCCGGACAATTTTCTCAGGACAACTACCCCGGACAATTCCCCCTAGGACAACTACCCCCCCCTCGGGACAATTCCCCCTAGGACAACTACCCACAGGACAACTACCCCCGGACAACTACCCCTATTACAACTACCCCACAGGACATTTCCCCTAGGACAATTCCCCCCTAGGACAACTACCCCCCCGGACAATTTCCCCTAGGACAATTCCCCCTAGGATACTAACCTCCAGGACAATTCCCCTAGGACAACTACCCCTAGGACAACTACCCCCCCCCCCGACAACTACCCCGCGACAACTACCCCCGCGACAATTTTTCTCAGAGACAACTACCCTCGGACAATTCCGCCCTTAGACAACTACGCCCCGGGCAATTTTCTCAGGACAACTACCCCCGGACAACTCCCCCGCGACAACTACCCCGGAAAACTACCCCGGACTACTACCCGCGGACAACTACCCCCAACAACTACCACCCGGCAATTCCCCCCCTAGGACAACTACTCCGCGGACAATTTTCTCAGGACAACTACCCCCGGACAATTCCCCCCTAGGACAACTACCCCCCGGACAATTTTCTCAGGACAACTACCCCCCGCCACAATTCCCCAGGACAAGAACCCTAGGACAATCACCCCCCCAGGACAATTCCCCTAGGACAACTCCCCACAGGACAATTCCCCCTAGGAAAACTAGCCCCGGACAATTTTCTCAGGAAAAACTACCCCGGACAATTCCCCCTTGGACAATTCCCCCAGAACAACTACCCTCCTTCCCTGGACAACCCCCCCGAATTATTCCCAGGGACAAGACCCCCCAAACAAATAATAATTATCACTTTGTTTCTTTGTTCCCCCAGGACTAACCCAAACAATTAATACTAATTATTACACTCTGTTTTTCAGTGCTTCAACGACTTATATGTAACTACAAATAGATATTCAATCAAAATAGTCATATCATATCAAGATAGGCGGGGGGGGATTGAAATAATACTAAAAGTGTAAATTGTCTTACTTGATTCATTGATGAATTAATCGTAAATATATAAATGATTAATTAAATAAATCTTTCTTTCTTTTCATTATTTCTACCAATTTCAGCGCAAATTGTGACCCCACGCACGTTCCACATGTAGCCTACCTATTCCCCCTACAAAAATAAGGTCCCTGCTCCTTTCCCAATACCATTAATCAGCGACTGAAATAAAAAAACAGGGGAGGGAGACAGTTTCCATGAGTGGTTTCGACAAGTTGCATAATATTATCGTAATAAAATGTATGCAGGAAGTCTTGAAGACGGCTTTCCATAAAAGCCTGCAATGAACATGTGCAGGCCCAGTCTACCCGGCAGGGACAGGTCGATTTTATAGGCAGGATATCAGAGCACGTGTGGAGCCTTTGAAAGTTCACTTGTGTGAAATCTACTATCTCCTTTCGTATGCAAATAATGATATGCGTGGATTTGTGCAGATGAGGCGAGCGGACACACAGGGACCGGTACCCCCTCCCGGGGGCACTCAAATTATATTTTTAACAGGGTGCCCCCCACCCCCAGGGGCACGCCTCACTAAATCCTGGAATGGGGGTCTAGGTAGATGTCAGAAAGCATAAAATTTACAGTCTTCGGAGCTAAGGAGCCTGAAATTGGGGAGTATACGCGGACTGAGGAGCGGGTTGAAGCTATACAATTTACAAGTCAGTCTCACACCTTCGCTCGAACAGCTAGTCAGGAATGCCAGACAATGAGTCTTCTTTGGCATTGGCGCGCAGCGGGCGTCGGATCCGTGTTTTGGATGGGGGGGGGGAACAAAAGTGAAAAAAAAACTGCCAAATTTTCGCGCCAAAATTGGCTGTTAGGCTCCCACAGGATTTTGCGAGCGGAACGCACCCGAAAAACTTAACAATTTTGCATGAATTAGTAGCATTTTTATTCACATTCAAGGATTCAAATTTTATTTAACACTCATCATAAAAAACAAATACAATTTTTTTACAAATATTACGTAAAGTGAAATGAAATATTACATAAGTGAAATAAATATTAAAAATACAAATACACAAGACACATGGTATAAAACATAATGAGAGGTGTAAGGGTGAGCATAAAGAGGAGACTCCTTTTATAAGCGCTACCCCAGGAAAAAAATAAGATATTGCAAGTTATACAAACAATATAAAGGACAAGAAATCACTTACACGTAAAAACAAGCAGACAACAACGAGACATCAATGCCTAGATTTCACCATATTTAATCAATGTTATTGTTCAGTAGGAATTTGTTTGTATATTTTGTATTCCTCAAACATGAAGTGATTTACTTGATCTTAATACATTTGCCATATCTTGTGGTCCTTTAAAAACCAATGAATTTCTCATGCATGTAGTTCTTATTTTGGGTACTGGTAATTACTAGCATTTCTGGTATTGTAATCATGAACATCTGTGTTGAGAGTAAAAACATATTTGATAAAAAGGCCCGCGAAGTTGTCCAGTAAAAACACAGAAAACATTAAAAAAACAAGCAATATGAAAATTTCCTAGCGTCGATTTACATTTAATATTTTAATTCCATGAAAAATTATAAAGGCTTGGAGATGGCATAATAATTTGAATGAGAATAATTAACTCATTGCTTTTCTTTTGCGGAGGTTTGAAATAATCTGTCTAATATCTTTTTGCTGCGAAGTTTTGGCCATGCAATAATTACAAATAATTAAAAATACGGTGTTATCAGAGTATGATATAACATCCGGGGTGGTAGTTGGCCTGAGAAAATTGTCCGGGGGTAGTTGTCCTGGGGGTGAAATTGTCCGGGTGGTAGTATGTCGGGGGGGGGTAGTTGTCGGGGGTAGGTTGTCCGGGGGGAATTGTCCAGGGGTGTACATGAAACTGTCCGGGACACGATAATTTATCAATAATATTATATGATTTACTGAAAGTTTAAGATATATTTATAGCGTTCACAACATATCGACAAAAATGCTTTCGTTAAATCTAATAATAGCGTTTTTTATCCCTTTGTAGAACGCATCACTTAAAATTCCTCTTCAAATGCGCAGACTGTGTGTCCAAATTCGTGTTCATTATTAGAAGGGCCGTTTTAGTGAAGTTTGCATGGGTTACATAGGTTGAAGATAGTGGGCAACTTTCAGTGTCATATTTGAAATTCTAACATTGTTGTTTTGCTTTGAATTAAGTCATTGTTTGCCTGTGCTTTATAGTACATGTAGAGTGTTTACTACAAACTATTATACCTTTTGGCGAGCTCTTCTTGATTCTTGGTGCTTCGAGCATGGAATCCTGGTAGATTAGTGCCGTGATTGTGATGCGTCAGTACTGTTCGATATGCACATAAGACAAATGATGGTTTGTCACGTGTTGGCCAGTGAAATTATAGTAGCGCAGTTGTCTAATTTGCATACACGTTTTTATCTTTGCCCTGCATTTTGAATACTTCTGCTATAATTCACTGGCGTCGCATTATGCAAAATTTTAATTGCCATAAATTTGTATTTCTTCTTTTTTCCAAAGCACTCTCAAGTTTACCTTTTATTTGTACCTTTCATCAAATTACAGTCAAAATTAGAGTTTACAAACACTGGCTCTTTCTAAATCTGTGAATGGGCATCGTTCTTTTATGAAATTGAGTTTTGTTGCAGATATCGATGTAGGCCTACATATTCACTCGAAACTCGCATTTATTGTGCAAAATTCTATTCACTGAGAACAAAACGTTTTTTTCAATTTTGGTAAATATTTTAAGTAGAAACGAACTCGTTCATTTATTTAAATTAACTGGTTCGTTTTATTATTTCATTCATGGTTGGATTCGTCTACGATTTAGAGATTTGGGGGTGGGGGTGTTTGGCAAAAATCATTATTATTTCATATTTTCCATAAACATAAACATATACACGAATTATCCGTGTAATTCTTATAATTGTCTGTTTTAATAAAAATTTCTTTTATTATTATTTTAAATGATATACCTTCATTATTCAAGAAGTTCTTTAATCTAACGGTCGTCAGTTCCTGACCATCAGTCAATCAGGTGATAGCCTCACCCCCGACTTACAGGGACTGTCGTGAGCGGTCCCTTTACCAGCGATCTCGTTCGATTACGCGCGAGAGCGCGTTAGCGTGGCTGCGATACTACCAACGGGACGGATCACGAAATACGCAGCTGCTAGACTTTGCCCACGTTGTTAGCGTATCTCAAAAATGAAATACGTTCATTTTATGCTGGCATAAAATTGCGTATTAACCCAGAATATGCAAATGACTGTTACATTCGGGATATTCTGGCGATTACTTACAATATCAATTATTATGATCGATTATCACATGAGAGCTGATTTCATCGGCGAACGGCAAATTAACCGAGGGGGTATCGGCCCTGTTACGATGCGGGGGGGGGGACGAGCAGTGGGCCCTGGAGGGAACACTTTCAATAATTTGGTCCCTTCTTCGATAAGTGTATTAAATTGGTGTCCAATACTTTCCATTGATTAACAACAAAATGCGGATTTTTTTTTTTACTTGAAATAATAAGTTGAAACATGTTACAGCACATTTTTTTTTTACTTTTTCTTTTTTTCATATCTTATAATTCTATTCATCCCATGAATCACTGAAAAACCCAAGTGGTGATTGACTGAAAAAAATGGTCTGTATCATTCTGTAAAAGCCAAGCATCAAGTCCGCAACAACCCTTTGTTTCGTCATCCCCTAGTCCATTAATTGTCGCACGAACAAAGTTCGCAGGATTATTTATGCCCTCCACGTGGTCTGCTTGTGTGTCTGTATGCCACTTTCGTCATTTCTTCACCCAATATCGAATCAGATTGCTTAGCTGGATAATGGAATAAGCTTTGTGAGAATGTGACTCAGCTTCCAAATTTCTACAGAGAAATGTAAAACAATGCTTATTAAACGCCAAAATACTTTAAATCACACAAAAAAATGCTAATTCATCCATTTTCTAGACGATTTTTAGTTTCCATTATTACGACTTGTCGCCTTGGTCATTATGGTGGGCTCCAAGCTTAAGATCTCGAAAATTATTAATTAAGTTAATTACCTTTTCTGCGTTTTGACTGAATGCAGCAAGGGTTGTTTTAGTTGCTACACCGTTCTTATTGCCCGTGCTGAATTGGCAATGATTCCTTGAGACTTAAAATTGAGCCATCAAACAAAGTTGTGCACGGCGCCTGATCGACGTATCATGCCCTCACTTATATTTGTTTCATTCCTGAAGGAAGGTGGGGTAAGTAATTCATTAAAAAAACAAAATTGAGGCTGACCTAGCTGACTTCTATTTTTTAAAGTTTGTATTATTAAGCAGTAACAAAACTATCTTTTACTTCATTTCACTTCACATACAATGACATTAAAAATTCAAGTTAAAATCAAACTAAATAAAACGGGAAAATAGGCTTGTAATTTCGACGCCCACATGTTTTATTAAGTTTATGAAACAGCACCAAACCCTAAATCATCGCGTGATCTTCGTAAACTTCTCTAGGGCCCAATTCTGTAGCTGAATTCTTCTTCTTTCAAATTCAATATCTTTTATCTTTTTCATGTATCTCTTCATGTGTGAGAGACAGATGGGCGGTTCTCCCTCACTTTAAAAATTAAATAAATAAACAAATAACAATAAATAAATAAATTAAATGAATAATAAATAAATTAAATAGATAGATAGATATAGATGAGATTAGATAGATAGATAGATAGATAGATACGATAGATATAGATAGATAGATAAACTCTCTAATTATAAAATTATCAATAAATGAATAATAATAAATAAATAAAATCTTTTTTTAAGGTGTTAAAAATTATTTTGTTGTTTATAGTTTGCTGTTCTGTCGTAAAAAAACGGTTTGCAGCATTCAACTAAATGGATAATGGTCTATAAAAATCCCATGTATTATCCATATATTTATTATTCATTATTTTTTTTTTAATTAAATACATAATCAGAATTTTAGTCACAATTATATAGTGTGGCGGGGAATATTGACTTGCAATTCACCCAGACTGTTTTGATCACGCAATCACGCCAAACAAATAATCCTGGCTTCCCAACTTTAACTTCCGCGTCACAGCAACTGAGTAAGTATTGCTCTTTTTCACAATTATTCAGTCTTATTCCAATCGGCGAATACACTTTATCTTCTGTTGCATACAAAATAAATACCTCAACTAAACAATACATTTGTACGCTGTGTATTACGTGTAATGATCGACTTGATGATCGATCCATTGAATGCACCTCTCGCACGTGTGTGCGGCGCGCGGACAGCTGATCGACCATTAGGAGTTGTATGACTAATCTCTATGCTGTGCGTTCACAGCGATTAATCGAGTCCGCGCCCCCTAGCGTTTTTACATAGATAACCCATGAGAGATCCGATTCACTGAACCTTATAACACATGGTTCAATGGGGCCGATCGATCATTGCCTCAAAGTATCGGTATTGTGCGATCGCAATAGTTGCTAATTCAATTTGAATTGGCGAAATCATAATTGTTCATTTATTTTCATAAATATATATTTTTTCTGATTCATCGTGTCATTTAATATACAATTGTGATTATATGAGTTTATTCACATACTAGAAGAAATCTATATAAGTTTACGAATAATTTTAGGCCACATTAAAGCAAGTTTCAGCTTCCTACTCTCAAGTTAACCAGGCCGCCGCGTACTGAGTGTCAAAACTGGACGGCCCTCGTGCGACTCCCGTAGCAATACTGCGCATGCATATTGCGCGGCATGTCCAGTCGAAACTCCCTGTGTTCCCTACATAATTATGTGCAATCAATGCCGATTGCGCTCACGCTTGCGTACGAAAGGTCCTGGCGCATTCGCTTACGCCCTGCGCGCCCATCGCGTACACGCTTCTAATAGGCTTAGGGCTTTTCCCACGCGCGGCTCCCATATCATAGTTATACTATAGTTTTTTAATGACATGAAATTAACTGTCGGGATTTATTCCGCCGAAGTGAATTATCTGACTCAAGATTATCAGTATGTGCATCTTATCTCCAGCTCTTTACCATTTAGCCTCAAGACTGCGACGATAACAACCAATTCAACGTATCCGTTCTAATTTTGGTAACTGAGGGATTTTTTTACCATGCTGAGAATATATGTCAAGTACTGAGAAATAAACGTTTTTGAAGTAGCGTGATAAAACACAGAACCGAGATATTTGTGGAGAAAAAGTATTATAGTCTCCTTGGATGAATGCCTAAGTATATTCTGATTGATGGGAGCAAAGAAAGAAATCTACCGAACCGGAGAAACAGTGGACAACACTATACAAAAGGACTGAAAATTAGCACTAAAATAGACAAACGTACTTAAACGCTCAAAAATATATTGGAATGGGTAAAAAAAATGAAATTTTGCAATTGCGTCTTTCAGATATAGGCCTGCGAATCTATTAATATGGAGAACTATGAATCGCGTCGGAACCTCGTAATAACTTTAACGCAGTTGACGCTGCAAGTTCCAGATGTGTCTAGATTATTACTCAAAATGTTAAGGCATGTCGCTCGGGAGCGGTGGTATGTGTTTTGGGGGGGGGGAAGGGCAATGACATGAAAACCAATATATTCACCATAGGCACATTCTGTCGTGATAACATAACGCCAGAAAAACTATTCGCCACTCAGGAACATCAATAGTACTGTTCTCCTCGGGGCGATGGCTGCCTCGTGAGATAGTACAATTTGGATGTGTTCCTTCAGTGGCGAATAGTGTTTGCTGAGATCCTTGAGTGTCATTGTATATTTGTATTACTATACACTATCGATTGCGCACTTTGTCTTATATTATGACGGTATGGGGGGATGTTGGATAGTTAATGGTAATATGATAACTTTATTTGTTTGTGTGTCTTTCTTTCTTGTTCGAGAAGATGTTTATTTACCTGCATATTAGTTTTTTCTCGTAACACAAATAGCATTCGATGATTGATACCAATACATGCAAATTAATTCCACAATTATTTGATTCAGGAATATTGTCATTATACAAAGTAAATCGAATTATAGGCCCCCTACATTCATATAAGGAGTGATACGAGAAATGTACCGAAATATGATAAACACTACATGAATTCTAATGATGTGTACTTTGGCTGCAGAAGGCTGTTCTTATAAGTGGGGCTGAGAGCTTGTGTCGTTCTCCGCATGATTGAAACATCACAGATATTTCACTATAAATAATTTCAGGTAGAGTTGAGATGGGATTCGATTTCTATAGGATAGTATTAAAGTTGTTTTCGCTCATAACTCAACGTAGCGAAATTACTTCATGATGGTGAATTAATTAGCCGGCATTACATCTCGCTCGCCGGAAACGCTCTAAATACGCTCGCTCGAATGTGGCGACAATTTGCTGCCGTCAGGTTCTTGAACAAATCGGGCCACAGATTGTGCGACAATTTTGTGACGCTCTTGCTGATCCACATTGTTGCCTCACGTTGTGCTTAGAGCGAATTTTTTTTGTGTCCTCATTTGAGGAAACTAAATACTACTATTCAGCAGGTCCACTAAATTTAAGGTCAACACACTCGTCACATAGAACAAGATTCTGTTACTCGCCTTGCTCTTTTTAACAAAAAGTAAATATGATTGTGACTGAAGTGATAAACTTTTCGTTTGTGGGTGGGGGGGAGGGGGGTATCTGGTGTGTCCAGTGTCTGTGTTTACTTGATGTTCTATCGTGTGTCTGTGTGTCTACGAGTGGTTATGTGTCTGTTCTCTGGATGATTTCACCTGATACGTTGTCCGTTTATCGTGTCTGTAGATGTGTCTGTGTCTGTATTATGTCTTGATTATAACATCCAAGCTGCGGTCTCTTAGTAGTAGTACTGGATATGTGGTGTGTTCTGAATTATGTTCGCATGCATAGTTTTTATCTGTCGTTGCTAGTCTGTGTGTGCAATAGTCAATTGTCGCTACTGTTGGTATGCCTTGATTGTTTTCATCTGTTTCTCGCTTGGTCTCAACATTTTGCTGAGTAGCTAGCATTGTGTTTGATAAGTTCATATGAATATTATTAGTGGTAATGGTGGTCTTGTGTACTTGGGAGGAGGCTAGGTGCGATGTCTTAGTCGTGCTGTTTCCCATGTGTTGAGCTGTCAGCCTTGTGTAGTGTTGGTATTCAGAGATTTCATTACACCTATTGGGCAGTGGTCAGTGATGTGATGGTACATGCTGTCCATGTATGAGCCATGATATACATTGTCGTCTGAGTCTATATGTGTGCGTCCTGGAGTGTGACTAGCGAATGATATGTATGTCTGTGGTGTTGCAAATGGTGGGATTTGGGAGGATCAGAGAGACAAATTTATCAATGTAGATCTCTAAGGCCTACTCTGTAAACCATGATCAATGTTCAATTTGGGCGGTTGGGGCGCCACGCAAATCGCCTCACTCACTGATTGTCTGTTTCGATGTGTGTTGTGCTGACTAGTCTTTTTCTTGAGGTGCGCTATCTCGTGTACAAGCAACTTGTGTCTTTGTGTGTGCTTGGTGTCCATGTGTGTGTGTTATATGTTGTTCCTCGTGCCATGTTTCTGCCTATAGGTTTGCATGCTCGATCTGGTTGGAGTGCCTGTGCAGCTGTGTGTTGTTGGTTGTATGTCTGTATTAGTCAGTGTACGATCCTCAGATTTGGGTGCTCTGTTTGTATGTCTGTGGTCCCTCCACGTCTCGACTCTCTCGCTCGTGAATCTCGTTGTGTGACATAACCCTTTGGTCGGTGATGTGGAAATGCTAGATTAGATGATGCAGTGGTGTGCTATGTGTATAAATGTCTTTGATTTGTTGTTGTTCTGTTGTGTGTGCTATATGAGATCTGATATGTGTCTGTGATTGCCCCGTTGTGTGACTTAGTGCTCTCTCTGCTCGCTTGTGTGGTACTTGTGGTGTCTGTGTCGCATATTCTGTTTGGTGATTAGTTGGTATGTAGGGTCTCGCTGGTATGTGGTGTTGTTGAGTCATAGTGTGCTAAGAAGGTTCGTTGTTCAGACACGTTCCGTGATAGCGGTGATGGACGCCATTTGGACCTGTTTGAGATTAAAGTTTGACAATTGTTTTTGTTGTCATGTTGTTTTTCATATGCCAGATGAAGAATAGATATAAAAAAATGATCAGTTAGTAATTTGCTGATGGGTATGTGTCCTTATCATCTAGTGTTCATTTGTGTATTGTGTTGTGTGTTAGTTGACTAATGATATTGATGTTCTGCTCAATTCAGTTTTGTGAGTCGTCTATATGTAGCTGTGTGCTTATCTATTGTGTTGTGTGTCTGTGTGTTGTCTTGCCTAAAATAGTCATCCTGTGTGTTTCTCTGTGTGTGCTGTATGTATGTGTGATGACTGTGATCTAGTCTTAGTGAGTTATGTGTCTGTTGAGTCTGGTTTGTGTGTCTTGTGTTGTGTGTTTGTCTGTATTGTCTGTGTGTCTGTTTGTAGCTGTGTGCTTTGTCTATGTGTTTTGTGTGTCTGTGTGTCTGTAAATGTCTGTGTGTCTCTGTTGTGTCTGTATGTTGGTCTGTATGCTGTCTGTTTTGTGTGTCTGTATGTGTCTGGTGTGGTGTGTGTGTACATATGTGTGTTTGTCTATGTGTGAGACTGTTGTCTTGTCGCCGTTGGTATCTGTGATGTGTCTGTGTCCGTGTGTGTCTGTGTGTCTGGTCTGTGTGTTCTGTGTGTATCGTGTATGTGTCTGTGTTGTCGTTTATGTTGTATGTGTGGTTGGCTGTCTGTTCTGTATGGGTATGTTGTGTGGTAATGGCTTGGGTAGTGTGTTAGTAGTTGTGTAACTTGTGTGTTTCTATGTGTATGGTTGTGTGTCTGTTGTGGTGTCATGCGTGTTTGTGTGTGCCTTATGCTGTCTGTTTTATGTCCTCCGCAACGAGTTGCCGGGAGGCATCATGTTTTTTCGGGTTGTCCGTCCGTGGCGTCCCGTCTGGTCCTGGTCCGTGCTGCGTACCGTGCGTCGCGTCCGTTCCGTCCGTCCTGTCCCGTTAACGGATCTCGTGTTACCGCGAGTAACTAGAGAACCCCCCAATCTGGTTTGATGTAACTAGGGACCAAGTAGTGTACTATGAGCCCACCAATGAACTGATTAGATTTTGGAGCTGGAAAGCGTCAAAGGTCAAAGGTCACCGGGCCTTAAATATGTCTGATGTGGCCTCGTATACCGCGATAACTTGACAAGCGGTTGGTCGGATTGTCACTGTAATTTAGGTTGAAAGTATGTATTATGAGGCCCAATGAACTGAATTAGATTTTGGGGCTGAAAGGTCAAAGGTTTCAAAGGTCACCGGGCCTTACATATGTCTGATTTGGGCTCGTTACCGCTCGCATAACTTTGAGAACCCCCAATCGGATTTGAGTCTAACTTAGGACCAAGTTACTTGCTACTATGAGCCACCAATGAACTGCATTAGATTTTGGAGCTGAAGAGATCAAAGGTCAAAGCTGTCACCGGGCCTTAAATATGTCTGATTTGGGGCTTGGTTACCGCGATAACTTGAGAGTGGCTGGGTCGGATTGTGATGTAACTTGGGTGAAGTTGTATTTATGAGGCCACCAGATGAACTGATTAGATTTTGGGGCTCAAAGGTCAAAGGGTCACCGGGCACCTTTAAATATGTCTGGATTTGGGCCTCGTTACCGCGATAACTGAGAAAAAAAAAAAAAAAACCCCCCGATCGGATTTTAGATTGTGTAACTAGGACCAAGTATGTACTTATGGCCACAATGTAAACTGATTGATTTTGGAGCTCAAAGGTCAAAGAGTCAGAGCGTCACCGGCCTTAAATATGTCTGATTTGGGCTCGTTACCGCGATAACTGGAGAAACAGAGCGCGCTGGTTCGGATTGTCATGTAACTTGGGTGAAGTATGTATAATGAGGCCACCAAATTGAACTGGATTAGATTTTGGGGCTTGGAAAGGTCGCAAAGCGTCAAAGGATTCACGGGCCTTAATATTGTCTGATTTGGACTCTAAGCGTGAACTTGAGAGCGGCTGGGTCGGATTGCTGATAAAACTTGGGTGAAGTATTTATTTAGGCACCAATAACTGATTTGGAGCTGAATTGTCAAAAAGGTCACGAGCCTAAATATGTGCTGATGTTTGGCTCGTTAACCATGATAAGCTTCGAGAACGGTCCTGTCAGATTTTTATGTTATTTGGGTGAAGATGTATTAGCTTAAGAGGCACCAATAAACTGATTAATTTTGGGCTCAGAGGTCAAAGGTCACCGGGCTTAATATGTCTGATTTGCGGTCATGGACTGTGATAACTTGAGTGTTGACTTTTTCCGTTTTTGATGTAACTTGGAGAGAGTATCTTGTTAAGGGGCCACCAATTTACTGATTCGATTTTGAGTTGAAAGCCGTCAGTAGCGTCAAAGGTCACCAAGGCCTCCTGTCCGAATTGAGCTCATTGTCGCGATAATCGTAAAGAACTGTTGAATTGGGGATTTACTGATAACTTGGTCAAGGGTCACAATGTGGCTTATGCTTTATCAACTAATTGGTCTTGCTACCATTGGTTAACTTGAAGCGTTTTCAAATTACATCAGTTGGATGGGACTGTGGAGCTGCGGGAGGCATGACCCATCGACTGCGCCGGCAGTCGACTGCTCTAGTTTGCTGTCTAAATTGATTTGTCGTTGTATTGTGTGTTTTTCTTTGTTGTGCGTTGTTAGTGTGTATCTCTTTGTGTCTCTTGTGTGGCGTGTGCGTGTGGTATGCTTGCGTCTATGTAACATGTATGTGTTCTGCTTGTATGTCTGTGTGTTTGTTGTGGTGAGGTGTCTGTGTGGTTGTCGTTTTGTGTTCGGGTTGGAAGGGTGTCTCTCTGTTGCTGGTGTTTCTCTGTAGGAAGTGGGTGGCTGATAGGGTTATGGTGTCTGTTGGCACATGTCCGGTGTGTTATCTATAGGTGGGCAGAGGGG
>JZLH01S0632315.1:13779-23908 GCA_001188425.1 Eucidaris tribuloides | reverse complement strand
GGGGCTACCGAACTTTCCAGAACTATTTTTTTTTGTTCATTCAAGTACTATTATGTACTCAGATCACAGTTTGACAAGCTATACAATGTTGAATAATTTTGTCTTTAATATAAAGCAAATACTGATGAAGTTACCAGAGATAAACATGTTGTGAAAATTATTCCAATTAAAAAAGAAATAAATTAGGGCACTTTCATCAACAAATTAATATGAAATCAATTCTTGTCTATGCATGTACATGTATGTGGATTGCAAAACAAAAATAAATAAGAATAGAAAGACAGTAGCAGCAGTAGTACTAGTTCAGTAGTAGTAGTACTAGTAGTAGTAGTAGTAGTAGTACTAATAGTTGTAGTAGTAGTAGTAATAGTAGTAGTAGTAGTACTTCTACTACTAGTAGTAGCAGTAGTAGTAGAAGTACATCTAGTAGAAGTAGTAGAAAAAGTAGTAGTAGCAGAAGCAATGTTGATAAATAAACTGATGCTAAAAAATACTAGAAAATATCATGATCACCATGATTGTGGTCAAGTACCGTAGCTGATATAGTGATCATTTTAATGAAATTATTGCACAATTACGTATATGTATAATGTGCATTAAAAAATATAAAAAAAACAGAAAGTTGTACATTTACAAATAGGTTTTATAAAATAGAATATTTGACTATTAGATGGTGTTAACACACCATACAATAATTTCATTTCAGATGTTAATTTTTTTTCTCTAGTTTTAATAATACATGTTTTACAAATGTATACAATATGTGCAGTCTGCGTTGATCACACAATTTCAACAGAGTGGTTGCTTTCGAAATGTACAGTAATTATGCCCTTCAAATATGGGCAGAACTTGCTGTGGGAGGAAGTGGTTAATTTGAAAGGTCTTTATTAGATTTGGTCAGCCATTGTTGTCATGATTTGAGATGTACCGTCAGCATAATATAATATATTCCTGTGCTTTTGAAAGGAGGAAAATATCAGCATTGCATTATGAAATGAGTCAAATGAAACCAGGAATAAAAGAAGACATAAAATTGTTTGAAAATATTAAGGTTTATTCGATTTCTGTATCAATTGTTTTGGTATAGGCTGGGCATATACATGAGACATGCAATTGATAATTTTCTAGATGATTTTGGATAAAGAAAAACAAATTATGTGCAGGTGAATGAGATTTTTTTTAGGGAAAATCATAGAACTACACAGCATTTAATAAAGATTAGTAGACCAATTGTGATATTTGTTACATCAAATTATTTTTGGTTGCATTATACATTGGACAAAAATAAATCCAACATGCAGTGCCTCATGTTTGGCTGCTTTATTCCATGTTTGTGAATGATATTTGACATTAACTTTGGGTGGACATTGAAAATGCTAGTAATTGATAAATAAATGTTGATAGTATAATGCACTATTGCTATAAAACTGTTTAACCATCTGTATTGTGAACAGATTTGTTCCAGGGATTGAATTAATCAAAGGCCATCAAAGGCCATGGCTTGGCTGCCCTTGTCATCGGTCTTGGAAGACTTTTGTGCCTTTTTTAATTTTCCCCATTTGTGTTGTAATATAGGAATGTGCCCTTTAATAAAGTGGCCTTGCCCTAAAAATATCAAAATTTAAGGCTTGTTGTTCATTTTGTATCAGCCTTTTATTTATTTATTTATTTTTATTTTTATTATTTTTTTTTTGGTGGGGGGCGAGATTAGGCATTGGAAATTCATGGGAAATATAGCATTTTGTAACATGTTACTCTAAATGTGTGTGGAGCTACATCAGAGTATGTAATCTAGATTGTTTTAGCAGTTCACCAAAGACGTTTGAACAGTTTAGTCATTTATTCTTTGACAACAGCCACAGCTTTTCCACGTGAGTATTTAAAAAAAAAAATCTTCGCTCAATCCATTCTTCGATTTCTTAGCCTACATGAACATGTACACATGTGTGCTATTGATGTTCATTCCAAAATCTCAGTACTGGCACATACATGTACATGTAGTGAGAAGCATGCACATGCACGAACATTAGCCAAAGTACACACGCATTACATTGCGGTACATTTTGATGAGGTGCGTTTGTTTATAAATATTAATGCCACCAAAGCCTGTTTGTACTTCACTAATGGGTACAACTACGTAACCGAGAGAGAAAAACGGAGCGAAAGATGGCACGAGAGAGACACACAGACAGAAAGGGAGACAGAGTAAAAGATAAAAAAGAATACAGGTTTCCGATCACAGGACATCAATCCAAGCATGTCGATGTATATCTCTTGGGAGTGTCAGTAGCTATTTCACACCATCTGATGCAGAATGCAATCCTATTAGGTCATTTCTTGGGCCTCGTAATTGGATTTAAAGCAATGGACTAAGGGGGCAGTCTGGGAGGTAAGCTTAGCGTTTAATTGCCTATTGCGACCTCTGACATTCCCCAGGTCTTGGAAAATGTTAGGGTTTCTACTGTCACAGTAACCACAGTAATTTCTTTTGATAATCTCATCAGTAGTGAATTTCGGTTTGTAGTTATTGATTAATGGGATCTTATTTGTTGGATATGTCAGGTTTCATTTTACTGGATAAATGTAAATGTATGTAAACTGAGGTAATAGTCTGCCCCCTAAAGCCATTTCAGAGACTGTTACGTGTACCTTGTAACCTTCTTTACATTTATCCTTGTTCAGCACTTAATTCTTGTTATTTGTATGTAAGTGATTGGATTTGTAATTTTTCTAGACAACTCATGGATACTGAACAAATCTCTTTCAGGTTTAAAATCTGTATCTCATCTGTCACTATTAAAGACAATGTTTGATATTATAAAGGTTCAATTTAAGAAATGTCAAACTTTGCTATCTGTGCTACATGATAGTGTGTGAATAAACAAATTAACATTGCAGAATACAAAAACTTTGGAATGTCTTGCTTCCAGTGGCAAGATAGATAAAAAAATTCACATGTGAATTAAAGATCCTGCGAACTCTTAAATTGCAGCATAGTGCTCAGTGTATAGGAGGAAATGAGCATGGGTATCAAAACAAAAGTTATGAAGGGCACCGTGACCATTGGGAAAAAGGGCACTTTCATTGTGGCCTTAAGTATGAGTGGAATACAAACAACACCAGAGCCAATAGTAGAAAGGGTACGTTCATTGTGACCCAACTCCAAGTGGAGTACAAAGGGCGAATAGTAGAAAGGGCACTTTCATTGTGGCCTAAGTACAAGTGGAGTACAAAGGGCAACAGGGCCAATAGTAGAAAGGGCAATTTCATTGTGGTCTAACTACAATTGGAGTACAAAGGGCAACAGGGCCAAGTAGAAAGGGCACTTTCATTGTATCCTAATTACAAGTGGAGTACAAAGGGCAACAGGGCCTTTAGTAGGAAGGGCACTTTCATTGTGACCTTACATTAAGTGTGAGTATAGAACAAAGGGCACCAAGGCCAAAGAGAAGGGCACCATAGGCCATGGCTTCAGGTGGCCTTAGCTTCCTGTCTTGTTGCCCAAGCTTATCTACAGGAGATGTGGAACAATTCATCATTGGTAATTTTTATGTGAATTTCAAACATTAAATATCCATATTAAATCTATTATTAGGAGTTCATTAGTTTACCTATGGGGGTATATTTTCCTCTTATTCAAGATCACAGATGGTACTAGATTTCTGTTTATTTATTTTGCATTTAAACTTTAACATTTATCTTTAACAACATTAAAATACACATAATTTAGAACTTGAAAAACATGAAAGTAAACTATTGAAGACACGTTTATCTCTTGTTGTGATCATAGGTATGTTTCTTGCATCATTACAAGAATTCAGGATTCGGGATACTTTCTTCGGGTGAAAATTCTTCCCCCATGCTCACGGAACGATGTGTAAATAATGATCGTTTTACCAAATCAATATCGACAGAAGTCATCTGCCGGACCCCTGTGGGACGATCTGAAAGTCAGATGTTTGAATGTGACTGAATGCTTACCGAGTGATATTTACAATCAAGTCAAATGTGTGAAAGTAGTTGACAAATTGCCCTACACAATACAAGGTAATTCATCATTCATTTGTAAGATATATTAATTCTGACTTGAATAATCCTGTAAATGCTGAACATCCTTGTCTGTAGCAGCCCTGAGTGTTTTGCCAGCAGTGAAATTAACTTGAGGAGAATATGTCCGCGGGAATCGTTCCCATCTGTGAATGAGTGTGTCTTGGTAGATTTCAAGTCGATTTCTGCAGATGTCGTTGACATAATCTGAATTCCTGGAACAGGAAGTCATCTTTGTATTCTGGTAATCAACAAGCATCATCTTGCCGGTTGACATTTGGAGTGAATATGACAGATCAAAGTATGACGGATATTTGAATGAAAGAAATGGGCTAAGAAATGCCAAAGTGACAGGACAAAAACAAGAGTGAAAAGAGATTTTGTTCAGCAGAGAGGACAAGTTTTCAATCAACCTACGTGTTTATTATGAAAACTTGGTACAAATTCAGACAAATATGAAGGATTGAAAGAAACACTTTAGGCAAGGAATGCAATTTTTGGTTTTCTTAATCTCTGTGAGTGGTGTATATTTTTGAATCTAGTATTAGACAAACAACTTTTTAGTAAGAGTACTACAGTCCACTTCATCAAGAAGTGCCTACTGTGTCTCACAGTTTTTGTCCATCTATCATAATAATAATAATAAACTGACACTTCTATAGCGCATAATCAATATAAAACTGCTCTATGTGCTTTACTCATAGCTCTCCAGGTAATAAAATTACGTTACAATTCCTTAAGATGAGAACAGAAATGTCTACCATGCATGATTTAGCAGGAGAGTTGACCATTCTTGCTTAGCAATGAAACAGTTAAGTAACAGATCAAGTATGCATTGTCTTTGTCATTAACATCCTTCATGCGGTAAACATTGACATTATATGGAAAGAAAATTATAAGAAGATATACATAAATCAACATACATGTAGATTTTAATATCCGTGGTCCTGATTCCAGATACACCAACGAACAGAATGAAAGTCCCTAACATTTGAAATTTATATAGTAAAAGATGAGAACCTTTGAATATACTGGTATTTCTACTTTTTAAACAACTTTAACCAAGTATTAAGAGTTTCTTCCACCCGATGAGAAGTAAACTGAGTTTGTTCTACATCCTGGCAAAAATGGGTTAAGTATGTCGTAAAACAAAATGGATTCCTGTCTTCGTACAAAAACACAAAATGCATCTTTCTCGACCAGCCTGGTGGTTTTTGTCATGATTGATGCCTCATGTGTACTTTGGCCAGCAGAATCTCAGATTAAGCGATCTTTATTAATATTGATCTATTCGTCTCGAGGAGTGATCATCACTCCATCTTGTCTAAATCCCCTCACCGTGGCAACGTCTTCGGGCTGCAAGGAACCCGGGCATTGATTGCTCGCTGGCATCGTAAGAACACCTGCCCACCAAATTCAACAGAGCTCTGTAAAAGAATGATGCAGATGCTTGCTGGAAATGGACTACACTTGACAAGCATTCGAAATGCATATTTTTGGGGTATCATTATTTCATTTCATTTCATTTCAGTTTATGGTTCTGCATGGCAAAATAATACAAAATTCAGGTACAAGTTTAAATTATAAAGAGCAGAAACAATCTTACGGTCATGTCAAACTCTGCAAATGAATAAAGTAACAATTAATGTAAGAAAAAGGGATGAATATATTACCATACAAGAGGACTCTCAGTATTAAAATGAAGTTTAGAATTTAAAGCCTTTCATTAAACACAATACAAACTAGAAATTTGGTGTATCCATAGGACACAGATGCCCCCACGTAACACAATCAGTATTAAGCATTTCTTTGTTCTTTGGTCTGTATTTAAAAGTCGTCTACCACACACCAAAAATTATTAAAATCTGTCCCGTATCTCACAAGTTATTATGTAGGAACCAATTCACATATATAATGAGCTGTGACCTTTGACCTTTGATCAAATAACCTTTGATGACTTCTAGACCTAAGTATGTAATTTTCTGAAAAGATGCTATGTATCACATCAAAAGACATAATTCAGCCACTTTCTGACGTCTTTGTGATTACTAAATATGATTCTTCATTTATCAAATACCAATGAATGTTTAATTGCAAATTATAAATTGGGTTTCCACTTTCCAGGGAGACTGTCATTTTTTTGATTAGGTAACTGGAAATAATGAGCAGATGCAACATTAAGATAGGTCATTAAAATTTCAGTTTATTGGGGCATGGCACAGTATGATGAATGTTAAAAAATGTGATATGGAACCAAACCATTCACTTATAATGAGTGTTGTGTCAACTTGAAACAGCTATATCGTTTTTCCTGTGCACAATGGAGAAAAGTGGTGTATACTGAAGTTACAGGTAATAGTTTACCTTTTCAAACAACATAATTTTAATTACAGAAGCTTCCTAATCTAAAGTTACATTTTCACAATATTACAATTTTGTGAAGCTAGTATGGAGAATGTACATATTTTTTCCCATTTCACACAAATTCTGTGTAAGTAAAAATTTTAAATTTTTGTGAAAATATCCAATGTAAGCCTACCAGTTTTATGACCGACTTTACTACTGTGTTTCTACCAGGGATGGAGTCGAAGCAGACCATTCCAAGTCACAAGGCCGCTAAAAAAAATATTTTCACCATAGACTCTTGTACACATGACTTGGTCCCGGGCCAAGGCTAAGGCCAGCAAAATTTGGCCTCGAGGGCGGCCTCAACTCCATCTCTGGTCTCTGCTATGTAAAAGTGTCATGGCAAATTAAATCACTGTCTATTTAGTCTCACAGCAATCATTCAAAGGGAAACAGTTGTGGTGCAAAATTGCATTAACAACACATTATGAGTTGTTAAAGTAATAGGCTAACATTGTGGAGCGTCAGTTTAAAAAAAAGTCAAACTGTGATATCTGAGCTACATAGTAGTGTTTAAATGGACAAATAAACACCCTAGAATACAAAAATTTGGAAAGTTATGCTGCCACTAGTAAGATATGCATGAATAAACAATTTCCTAGATCTACACACGGTAAGTCTATGGGAGGAAGTGGGCAGGTGATCTTGTCAACTTGAGTGCATGCAGATTTTCACTTTTTTTTAAAAAAGCACTAGATCTAAATCATCATTTTGAAATACAAGTTTATTCAGGGCTTCATATTAGACCGTATCAAAGACACTTAGAGCATGGAGGATTATTATAGCTCACATTTTTCAAAACTGGGGTCATTGTTAGCTTGTGGCTTTAAGGAAAAAACTTGAATGATGACGTGTAGGAAGCCTTGCCACATAATCTTCTCTTCATACTGCAGGTTATATGAAGAATAGAAATGTTTTCAGCACCGATAACAGTGTCAAGATTTTCTCTCCCGCTAATACACTTACTAGTCCAGTGACGTCAGAGGGGGAAATCTCCAGACATTATTAACAAGTATAATGTGTTAAGCTGGGGGGAACGAGGTGCTTACCAGCTGTGAAATTGCCCGGGGTTGTCCATTGTACGCAGAGATGTCTCGTCCCGGAGAATGGGGAGACCAAGATTTAGCCTGCCAACAGCCTGGAGGAGATATTAGCAATGTGTTTGATTATTTTTCTTGGAGTTTTAGCAAAACAACTTTCAAAAAAGAAAATAAGAAAAAAATGAAATATGTAGGAGTGAGTGTATTACTCCTAAGAGTGGATGATGCTTGATGAAATCAGAATAATTTTATCTGATGTCTGAGTTTTTAATGTGAGGTGAACTCCAATCTAACCCAGTTTGATTAGATAACTTTTTTTGTAGAGGCATTTAGAAATCATACTTTTATTATTCATATGAGTCAGAACTTATATGATGGGGATGCTGTGAAAGGGGTGTACAAGAAGATTCAACATAATCAGTCTTTCCTAAAACTGTTTTGCAGTTGTTGCATCCAAAGTAGCAATCCATAAGATGAGAAATCACTGTATTTCATTTGAAAGTGTTTATATCTCATATTTGGCTTCTGGGTTCTGTGACCATAAAATGTACCGTCAACTTTGATAAATATTTTGTTCTGCCATCATGATTAGATATGAAATCATATACTTTGAGCAAGCAATTACAAAGTGTAAGGATTTAATGAAAATTTTAAAAATTAATGCATTGAACGAAAAATACCCCATGGTGCATTTCCACAGCAGTATTTGCCATGCCTGATCAAGGACAACAACCATTTAACTGGATACTTCGTGGCCGTAAATGATAAAAATCGTTAGCCTTGTTTGAAAGGGCAGTGGAATGTAATTTGGGTGTACATTTTCAGGCAAAATTAAGGTATTCTGTACATGTGAGTGACGCAAAGTCTCTCATCTCATTTTTCACACATTATGTGGAAGTTTTCTTGATGCTAGTTTTGGTACAACAGCAAGTTGCATGCAAAAGTTTGTGACCTTCACGTGTTGCAAAAGTTTGAATATTTATATTTTTCACTCAAAGTATTCTTCTTTCTGTGTTTATCTTCATAAGATGTGCGAATTTATCAGGGCATCATGGTGACAGGTTACAGATCCCACACTGTTACCTTTTCTCCTTAATCTGTATTTCATTACATTCCATGGGTGTCAACAGGTGGGTGACATGTGGGACATGTCTTCCCCACCCCACCCCTCCCCCTACATTTTTGGGGTGTTAGACATATATACAGTACCAAACTACAAATATGTGGTCCCTTCTGTTTGATGGGTCTTTTTGATATACTCTAAAATGATATTTTGAGGCACAAATTTTTTAATAAGCCTTAACCGTAGGAGGAGGTAAACCCCCTCACACGTTTTACCCCTCTCAGTTGCATCACTTCCTTGCCAAGGAGGCCCCGATGGTCCCTCTATACATTGTAGAAACTGTTGACATGCTTTTTACTATCTACATGTACTTTACACATACCCAAATTCATCAGCGGAAAAAGAAATGTGTTTACTTCACTTCGCTATTAAATGCACTATTTTAACATTGTTTTCAATTTTTTACTCTGAGCTGCATGGCCCTATGTGCAATCAGTGTCTCTAGTGTGACGTAACAAATGAAGCCCTGAAAAAAATGATCATCAAATGCTTTAAAAAGCTAGTGGTCAATTTTACCATACACTTTTTCTCTTGTACAGTGTATAAATCCTACAGTTGGCCAGTATTATCACGGTGATATTTATTTATAGGTTCTTGATATTGACAGCTAAATTTTTAAAACTTTTTGTTGCTGGTTGTTTATCCATTTGAACATCATTTCACAGCCCACATGTCAAGTTCTACAATGTTTTTCTTATTCAAGAGTCCACAATTTTAAACGCTGTCTTTAAATCAGCATACACGCACAAACTGCCTTCCTTTCCACTCAGCGGAATTGATCCAATAATCTTGCAAGTATATTACTGCGATCGTTTCCATGCCACTTAGACCGCTTAATCTTCTGGTAATGCAGAGGGGTCATTCTCGTAATTGAACTTTATTAGATTCTGCTAATTTGTCATTTTAAAACTTTGTAGAAAGGCAAACAAGAGCCTCCCCCCCCCCTCCACAACCAAATAAAGATGAATTAAATGGAAGCAGCCTCTTTGCTTTGGACAAGGTGAAAGTAATTTTACCATCTCGTAACAGAAACAGAGAACTGAAATGGTTAAAAGGAGATTATACCGTTCCGGGTTTTATTTTATAATGCTTCTTGGTTGCCAATACATGTAATGTACATGTACTCTGTTTGTCAAATTGCCTTTTCCTCCTTTCAGTTTATTGGCCGGCTCATAAAGATACTTTACAGCTGTCGGCAGCACGTACAAAACCTCCCAACATACCACCGATCATCCTGGTAGCGTCATCCAGACTAAGCGTTGATCACAAGTTCCAGATGCGTGTTCCCAGTCTAAATAAAAATTCAGCGATATCTTGACGATGGTGACAGTTGATTAATAGCCAATTTCGAGCTGTTTATTTTCATGCTACTAAATGTACAAAATACACGCCAAGACTTAGAGGTATAATTATTGATTTGCCTAACTGGGAGGTATGTCTAGAAGTCAGCCAATTAAAACAAAACAAGGTTTAATTTGAAGTCAGTTTACACAAGCTTTATTAAGATGTGATG
>JZLH01S0632310.1:13831-24784 GCA_001188425.1 Eucidaris tribuloides | reverse complement strand
CATTGTCTAACTTCTGTGTGAAAATGTGATTGATCCGTCAGGTCATGCATGAGTGAGCACACATTAAAGGTGAAAATGCCACTTTTCAAAAATCACAGGAGTTGTGTCTTATGCCAAAATAATGGTAAACAATGCCATTTTTTGCTTTATTTATAAAGTGTGCTCACTCATATGCGAAAAGTTCCAAAAGAGGTTTAAGGGGGTCAAACGATAGATGATTAACATAAATAGCGCTTAATCTTTCAACGGAAACAGAATTTGTCAAAATCCTGCATCACAAATCCCTCAAAATGACCCTTGTGACTTTTGAAAAGTGGCATTTTTGCCTTTAATACGTGCTCACTCATGCATGACTTTACGGATCAATCACATTTTCATTCAGAAATTAGTCAATTAGTGCAGAAAAACCCTTGCCAAATAATTTTCCTCAAAACCTTTTCTTTGAAAAGTTATGGTATTTTGAAAAAGGGGGTAGTTACTTTTTTTGTTGCGTTTATTTTCCTTTTTTTTTAAAGTTTAGTATGTGATAAGTGAACAAAGAGAAATATTGAAATGTTACACAGTACCTCTAAATTTTCATGTCACTGATCATATATATGATCAAGAAATGCTATTGTCTTCATTTAATTAACTCGTCATAATTCTCTTGTGGTTTTGTTTTTGTGTTTTTCTTATCAGTTGTTCATGCAATGAAGGCTATGAACATCCTCATGGGTCACCGAATCGATGCAGGGATATAGACGAATGTGCAACAGTAAGTATGAGTAGTTGTTAGGCAGGATGTGATAAGTTAGGAATCCCTGGTAGTGTGCATACATCTAGTGTTACAATATGTAAAAATATTATCAACCAAAACTCCATGAATGTAATCTTTCCTCTCTGTTGTCTCTATAACATTCTTTTAATTTTAAGATATGACCGAGGGGGGGGGGGGTATTTTATTGTCTAGATGTTGTTGACTGGTCTCTCTGAGTTTGTGATGCAAAGATATTTCTATACATTTGATGAACCATCCTGACAGCAATCCAAGTTGCTTGTGTTACAATGTTTGCAATGGTAGTTACAGATTATGATTACTACTTATTCATACTTATCATATAGGCCTGTCTGGGGTAGGGGGAGGCCCCCCACCCTTCCAATAATAAACAGTTGGTCAATTGTAGACAGATTATTGGAGCATGACACTATTTGTTATTCAGTTTTGAAATAAGTTTAACTTCAGCACAATGTTTCCCAAGTAACTGTTTTATTCTTTAAGATCATGATAGCCCATCCCTCCCCCACTCTCACAGGCAAGTTGCTCTACATTTTCAACATGTGTTTCACTTTTTTTCCTCACACCCATATCAATGGATATTCCAGGAAGTTTACTGCACAATATTTCTCTACCCACTATATGCAATATACAATGATACAAGATCTCAAAAATTAGTGTTAGTTACCAACTGTCATTGTGAAAAGTGATTTGGCATTGATGGGTTTCATGCATGGTGAGATAAGAGTTATGAAGTTACATGTCTAATAAAAGGTTAAGGACATTTTTTGGAACACTGGAAAATGCCTCAAGAACCATTAGTTTGCACTTATACCAATGTACTTGGAGCGTTTGTCTTGGCTGGAAGGATTTGTCTTGAATTTTTGTAGTTGAGGAGAATCAAGCATGAAAAAAACAGTATTGAATAAATTTGGGGCCCAAATAGAAATTGATCAAATAGAAAGCTACACAACAAACTTGCCCGTCACAATGAATACTGATGATAGTTCAATTAAAATGAATCAGCATTAACTACTTTTCACAGCAGAATCCTTGCATAGTTTCCTCGATTCTAGAATAGTTTAATCCCAAGTTGAGTACTACTTCCAAGCACGCTATTTACCTTTAATGTAATTTATTTTGATTTTGTTGTTTTTCTTTCTTTTTTATCTTCTTTTTATTCAGGACAATGGTGGTTGTGATCACTTCTGTTCTAATTTCCCAGGCGGCTACAACTGCTCCTGCCAAGCAAATTCCAAACTGGCTGTAGATGGGCATATTTGTACTCGTAAGTTTTACACTTTTGTAATAATACCACAGCAACAAACAGAGTAGAAGAGTTTATCACTGTTGCAGTCCTTGTACAAATTTAAACATATATATAACACATTTAGAAAATGCTACTGATGTTACTTTATTGATACCACAATACAATTTACATGGAGGTATCATATTTGAACCCATTCAAGATAATTTGATTTCAATATATATTTAAATTGATATCAGAATAACTACACATTGTGAAATGATTTAACTTTTTTCGCAGATTAATCAGATATAAAAAATATCACACTCCTTATTTCCTCCCCCACCCCTCCCCTGGCACACATACATCTTTGCCGTAGGTAATGCAACTAGGGATATGATTAATAAAATCACAGTATGTCTTTCTAAACAATTTTGATAGGTTTGTTTTCTGATGTCTAATGTGAGATTACCATACTCTTTGAAAGATTGATGGAAAATTTATCTTATCAACCAAAACTATGTTTTGGCTTTAAATTAAGTGAAGTGACAATGATAAGTACAGATACTGCATGTATATTTATGTGACATACAAATGACACTTTGCCTTCTTTTTTCCTGACAGCCTGCCCTACGTGTGAGAACTTTGAAGAGCTTCAAGCAATGCTACTGGATTTAAAGCAGGTCATAGAATCAATGCAGAAAACTATCAGTGAAATGGCACATAACAACACACAACTAGAAACCAGGGTGAGTCGGATATTTTATGTTTAGAATGACTGATTGTGTAGCTATCAGGACAACTCCCCTTTAGGACAACTCCCCTTTAGGACAACTCCCTCAGGGATGACTCCCATCTGACAAATCACCATTGGACATCTCCGCCAGAGAACAACTCCCCTGGAAGACAACTCCCCTGGGAATGACTACCATCTGACAATTCCCCCGAAGGATGTTTCCCCCAGAGGACAGTTCCTTTGGAGGACGACTCTCCCAGATGACTTCTCTTGAGAGGAAGACAACTCCCCTGGGAATGACTACCATCTGACAATTCCCCCGAAGGATGTTTCCCCCAGAGGACAATTCCCCTGGAGGACAACTCCTTTCAAGAGAATCCCCTCGAGACAGATTCTCGTGGAGACAATCCCACCTCTGGCAATTCCCCACAGGATCCCCCCCCCCCCCAGCAGACAACTCCCCCAGAGGACGTATCCCCAGGAGGACAACTCCCCACAGAACAACTCCACTGGAGGAGTTTCTCCCTTCAGTCAACTTTGAGATTTTTTGAACTGGAAACATGGTTGAACTTCGGGGGGGGGGGGGGGAGTTGTCATCTGGAATCTCTCCCCCCCCCCCCCTCTCCAGGTATAGCAGAGCCAAAAAAGTCCAGCCTGATTGGGGTTAATAATTTTTAAGGAGGGAGTGGGGATCATTTTGTTCAAGCAGTAGATTTCACATCTAAGTAAGATGACAAGATTATTGAATGAGCCCATAGCCATGTCAAATCTAAATCAAGTACTATCCCACCTACTAACTATATGTATCACTTGTCATAGCCAAAATGAGAGAAAGACAATTTAGTTTAGTAGTAATTTAGTTTTTAGTAATTTCACAAATTACAATTTTAATCTCCCCACAATTTACCTTTGAACTACTTGACTGCAAATACCACTTTTTGTTTTTTGTCCGTGCATGCAGTTCTAAAGTTACACAATATTTTGTATTTGCATGTCACACCAATAATAGCTATGAAAAAAATTGTAGATTACGTCTCGGGCAGCGAATTTGTTGATGGCTGAGATCTCGGGTGGGGGGGGGGAATCTGCTTACTTTGGCTGTGAGTTGGGTTAATAACACAAAATAAACCTTCATTTAGGTGTTCAACCCACTCAATAATTTATCATTTATTCAGTAACTTTGTTTCAATCTTGTTTTCTCAACAGTTACGCAAAATGGAAGATTGGCAGAGTTTAGAAGTGGAAAAGAAACTACCAAGCGGTCTGGGAGTGAACTAGAACTTCTGCCTTTAGTGCTTAATGTTATTATTCAATTAATTTCATGAACATACCTGTAAATAGCAACTTTTGATTGTAATTTTGACCATGTTATTTAATTTGGAATGGGTGTCTATAGATAATAAAAGTGTGTCTCATTGAGTATGATTAAACAAACATTTTTTTCAATGCTGGGAGGCATTCCAAGTCTTGTAAATAATAGCACAAAATTAACTAAATAATCATTATTTAAACTTTATAACAAAAATAATAAGACAGAAATGTGTTTATTTATATTTTTTAAAAAGGGTGGAAACTTTGGTAATAGTGATGGAGTTTTAGTACCAGAAGGTTGATAATTTATTTAATTCACTAATGTAAGAATTATTTCTTTCCATCCTCTAAATGTTTAATGTTTTGACAAAATTTGTTAAGGATAAATGTCACCTCTTAATGCAAAAGTAGTTTAACCCTTTAGCCACTGAAGATCCTGTACATAATGACCAACATTTCACTGGAAGGTACAGCAGTATTGCTCTCAACGTTAACACAGGAGATGGGCGTTCAATGGATACTAGAGTGCATTTAAACGGACGGGCGGTTTAGGGATTAATAAGACGGACAGTTTCGGGCTTTTCAGTGACTAATGGGTTAATGAAAAAAAACTGGCAATTTTTTTTCACAGTAAATAGTCATTTTCTTTAATTGCATAGAATTTTAATCAGTTGTCTGGGATGTTATCGTAGCAGCTATAATACTATTAATTCATTTTTTCTGTTTTTATTTGAGAAGTACTGTGAGAGGTAAAATACTGATGTTAAAATATATATCATTGGCACAAATCAAATGTGGATTTTCAGTATGAAGGTAGATAGATGTGCAAATTGTACAGGTTGGCCCAGAAAAAAAAGAATACTAAATTTATCATTTTTCCCCCTCATTATTCAAGAAAAATGACTATTTTCCCATTTATCTGATAGTATGTTCTTTTCTAAGCAATACAACACTTAGATCATCAATTTTCATTCAGTAGTTTTTATTTTAGAGGCAGTTTTGCAGAGCAGTGCATTTCAGCTTTTCAAGCAGTAAAGTGGTAATTGAGGCGTCCTATAGAAATTACACTTAAACTGGCACACACATACCAAATTTACATTGGTTCACAAAAATGGCCCTAAAATGGAAAGAACCTGACAAAAATAGATGATCGTGGTGTCATTCTACTCACGAGAAAATAGTTTATTAGATGAACTAAATAAAGATGAGCAATTAATTTGGGAAAACACCATAAATGTAACTGTACTGTTATTTCTGGGCCACCCTGTATAAGATGTGCAAGTTATATAATGAATGAATACAACAGTGAAAGGTAGATACCTCAATTTATTATTTGGTGTCTCAGTGAAAATTTTGTTCTCAAGATTTTGTTTTTATTCTTTTTTGTTGTTGTTGTTGCAATTTACACCTAATGATCAATCCCAATACAAGCTTAATCCTTGATACTGTCAAATCATTCAGTTTTAAGTTGTGAAAATGTCCAATGTATGTAAGTATAAAAGAAGTATGCCAGGCTGCTAAAATGCTGGAATTTGGAATGCTGCATTTTTTTTGTTCAATCTTTCATCCATTAAGATTCATATTGCCATTTTTCTCAAAAAACTAGTTATTGTAGCATTTATATGATAGGATGGTACTATATAATCATAGCAAGGGGTTTTTGACTTGCATGTTTTCTTAAATGTGTTGAAAAAAATACTGTTGTGGTGTAACAGTCAACAGAAACAAAATAAAATTAATTTTCTGTGTGTGTGCACCTCTTAGAAAGCTCAGGTTTTGCTATTTTTAATGAAATGTATGTAGTTAAGTTTTTAATATTGTAATATATTAAACTGTATGCATGTAATCGGGCATAAACAAGACATCAGTAACAAACTGTGGAGCTACTGTATATGTGATGTAATTTTTCACAAAAATTTGCAACTTGCGATAATACATTCTCTCGATTCTACTAATTGTATAGATTTACAGAAATTTCATGAAAATAACCTCTTGTTAAAATGTCAGATTTGCCTCAAAATATATTTATATGTAAACTACAAGGTGTATACAATAAATGATGTAATTCAGTCAGGTCTGTGACAATGTTATATGAAATAGGTCTATCTAACAATTTCTCGCACAGGGATTATGTCTTTAAAGAGCCACATTTAAACAGGATTCTTTTGGAAGATGGCATTTGAGAAATCGAGTACCTCATTTCCCCCCATTGATGTAATAATTTTATCGAGTTGCCGCAAACCATTTGATTGGTCTACTGGATCGTGGGTCTACTGGTTGGCTATTGTTCATATTTGCATCTCGTGTAAAATAAAAAAATAAATTTAAGAAGGTCATATCAGGAATGATTTAAGTGAATCAGCTCATCATGCATTGTTGAGATCTAAATTTTCTGTTTGGGTTTGACAAACAGATGCAACATGATAATGTTGTTGGCCTTTGTTAAATCAAGATAGAGGATGTACTTTTAGAAAGAGTATAATATCAAGTAAGTCTAAGAGCATGCTCTTGTACAGTAGGGACCCAGTTAAGGCTTCAGATTAGTGGGAGCATGTCGGGTGTAATATAGTCAAGTCAAGGGCCATAAGTTTCTCCTATTCCAGAATGGTCATAGTTTATTTTCTTCATGTTCTAAAAGTCAAATTCTGTATTCTCTGGTGAAACCAACAAAACGTGAAGGATACTAGGAAGCTGTAATAGCACATTAAATTGTCCTTGTTTGGTATGCAAGTTTTGCTTATTTCATCATAGTTTCATTATCAAAACCCCCTTTTCCGTGAAATTCAATGTTTTCCAATTTGTTACCTACTTATTTTTTGTTTTTCTACTTTACTGAAGTTGGGAAACTTATGGCCCTAGCCAAGACTTGTCAGGTTATCAAAGATTTTCAGCTTTGGTCTTCAGGTGTAAAGTATTTAAAACTTCTTTAACATCATGCTATAAATGAAGATAATATCTCGTAAAATAATTAGGTGTTGCTTGTATGTGCTACATACAAAGAGCTTGTTACCAAAAGGGGTGGATTCATTTTTTTTTTAAATCAAATGTGACTTTTTAAACCAAAATCCATACAATCTTAGTAGCTCTATAATATGACACAAGTAGGAAGTTGAAATTCGTACCAAAAAGTGGTACATATGGCCAAGACTGTATTTCCAAAAAGGAGGACATCCATTTTAGTTTATTTCCAAAATGGACGCATAACAAAACATGAAAATTGAAAAAAATGCATTCACATTGTGGGGTACTTTGTTAGGTTCAGCTGGTTTCAGACAGAAACATTGCAATGTGGGTGAATTAAAAAATCACTAAAAAGTGGATCTACCCATTTGGGAAATAAACTCTTCATTTATTACGTGCTAAGACTGAATGTTTCCGGTGCTTTATAGAAAAGAATGAGAAAAATAGATTGTAGACATTATTAACTATGATGTATGTTCATAGGCTAAGACATGAAATATGCATTTTATGATATTCACATTCTATGGAAGAACATTATTTTCTTCTCAATGGGCTGATTGGTAAAATACATGTAATATGTTCTGCATTGTGCTACTCGTGGAATGGAAATATGGAAAACACTATGCAATTGTATATGCAATTTTGTACAGATGCTTGCTTCTGTATTTTATATCATTTCTATTATTCTTGTACAGGTCTGTAGTTTGTAATTATGTAGAATTGGTTGTGTATGAAATGTGTAAATAGATTGACCATGCAGATGTAGATTATTAAGACATATGACTATTTTATGGTGCTTCCATTTGTTTTGTATTAAAATTTTGATTTAACATTCTGATCCTCTTGTGTCATTTTCTGATTTGGTGACTGAGTGAATTGGTCTGGGTAAACAGAATGGAATGCATTTTATCCGAGTGAGTCATCAACAAACACACACACACACACACATACGTGTAATCACCTTCGACCGAGGACGTACAATTTTTAATGTGAGTGTATCTGTGTGTGAGTGTGTGTTTGTAACGGTAATACCGTGGACACACACAGCAATTTTTACCTATTAAATGAGGACGAAACTTCTGACAACTGCGGACGTATACATTACAGTACACAAAATCCAAATGCGGATGTTCTCTATATACCCCCAGACCTTGCTTGCTGGTTGTAATGCCGCATAAGCACCTTAATTACAACAAGATCTTAAAACGTGGACCGCCCCCCTGGAAGGTACGTCTGCCGCGGTTGTACAGTAAAATTAATCCAAAACGTCCACGGTTGGAGGCGATTACAAACACACACACACATACACACAAAAACAAACAAGCAAACAAACACACATACTGACATTGTGGGGTCATTATTTAGTTTGAGTGTCTGTGTGTCCAGGTGTGTGTCCTCATGTTTTTGTGTGGGTGGTGTGTAGTGTGATACATTGTGGGGTTATTTTTCACTCCACAATGTTGATTTTGTGGAGTATTTTTTTCTTACCCACCTAACACGCCCTCTACAAAGATTTACATGTATGTTGTTTTACAACACATTATGTTGTGGGGTTAACCCCACAATGTCATGTGGACAGTTACCAGATTGGGTGGAGGTGGAAGGGGGTGTTCCGCTCCCATGGTTGAGAAAATTGTAAAATTTTAGGTTTCATAACACGTTTTCTAATGTTCCAGCGGAGTTCCTGGTTTATAAGCAGTTTTGTTGGTACAATCCACGTGGTATGAAAGTTTGTCTGGTCTTTAGAGGCTAGCAATAAATTTTCAAATGTATTGACAACACACCCCAAAATAATGATTTAGTGCTTTAAAAAAGTGAAAATCTACAAAATTTAAATTGAAATGAAATGCTTTTCCCCCCTAGAAATATCAGGGCTGTCAACTTTTGGGAACTGCTTGGAGGGAGGTTTTGTGTTTTTCTCTCTCATCTGGGAGAGGGGTCACTTTTGAGAATTGCTTGGAGGGCAATTTTTTTTTCTCTCTCATGCTTGGAGGGAGATGTGTGTATGCGTGCGTGTGTTTGTATGTGACTGTGTCATGTGCACATGTTTGTGTCTGTATGTGTTGGTATATGTCTGTGCAGGTGCGGTTCTAGAGCAAAAGTTTTAGGGGGGCTACAGGGGGCTTGATGGAAAGATGCGAGGGAGCGAAGCGACCGAGCGGGCGGAGGGTGTGGGAGGGTGGATACCCCCCTCCCACGGTAGGAACTTTTTGAAAATACACATAGAAAAGACGTGATTCTGGGCATGGTAAATTAATATTTCAAAGGTATATTTTATGAATATAATTAGGGATTATTTTCAAAAAGATTACAGGAAGTATGTGAAACTGTAATTTGGCAGTGATAGAAGGAACGAAACCTGCAACGGGGGGGGGGGAGAGTGTGGGAGGGGGGACACCCCCGTCCCACGGTAGGAACTTTTTGAAAATACGCATAGAAAAGACGTGATTCTAGGCATGGTATATTCCTATAGTTGAAGTATATTTTTATAAGATGGTTCGCAGTTAGCGATTTCAAAAGTTGTAGTCATACTGCGAGAGAGCGAATCGACCGAGCGAGAGGAGTGTGTGTTTTGAGGGGGGGGCCTGCCACTGAGGAAAATTTTCCTAAATACGAACAGAAAAAAGGTGTTTTCTAGGCATATGGGAAAATGATTATTTACAGGTAAATTCGCTGGTTAAGCGCAGGATTTTTCAATAGGTAAGGGGGGGGGGGCAGACGTGGAGGATTCGACCTAAGCGAAGGAACATAACTCCCCCCCCACAGCACCTACACACACATTCAACACACACACAAACACACACAGCAAACAAACAAAAACACATGGGTCGTAGGACGAGTCATTTTGTTAATTCATTTGTTAAATTCGATTTGTTTTGATGGGGTAGAATTGGGATAGGCTTTGGGCGACGTCTGGGATGGGGATTCCCCTCAGGGTAAGAAAAACGCATTTCACCTTTAAAATCTATATTTTTTGTTCCCTTTACGACAATCAATCGAATATTTCATCGCACTTCAATTTGTTATATTCTGGTTAATTAGACAAACAATATTATGCATTTTACCTAAGGTTAAGTGACATCATGGGAACACTTGAAATCCTGCAAGACCGAAATGAGTTGAAATATATACCAGCTGTTCCTAGCAGATGATGGATCTCCCACTAGTGAGATTTGTCTGTAATTTGTTTACTTAAGGAGAATCAACAAGCTTAACAAGGAGTATCTTATTTCCTCTTATTGCGGTAAGGATAAAAATAGCCCCATACGAGAGCCACAGGGCAAGGTTTCGCATGCTACTAGTGATATTTAACATTGTTTGTTTTAGAATGAGTGAACGTTTTGACTACTAAGATTTTTTTCACAGGAGAAGCCCTGCATGTTAGCTTGATTCTAGAGTAGTATCAAGCCCAAAGTTAGATACCCCCAATCATGTCATTTATTTAAAGCTTTATATGAAAGTTTTGCGAAAATTTTGACATTTATTAGCCACGTCAATGAAATATTGGGGCAAGGTATTGTTTTTGGTTTAAATTAAAAAAAAAAGTTGATATGTTTAACAAAGCAATGTAAGACACAACAAAACCATAAACACACAATATTGAATTTTGCGGCGGCACGCTTCTCTTGAAAATTGTTAGCGTATATTGAAATTTTTGGCGCGCATAGCGCGCCGAAATTTTTGACACTTTAAACACCCCAATGAAAATCTTTTGACAAACAATAATCGTTTTGCCCCCTCCGCCAAAAAAACTGATAAATTGAAAAATTATACATGTTTAAAAAGCCTGCGTAAAACATTAATTGTATCATTACACGCCAATGAAAATATTGGGGTAGACATACTGTGACTATTGTGTTGCTCCCCCACTCCCCTCCCAAAAATGAACAATTTGAAATAATAATGTTTCCATGTGCAAAAGGCACTAGCAAAACCATTACAGCT
>JZLH01S0632310.1:0-13792 GCA_001188425.1 Eucidaris tribuloides | reverse complement strand
ACGTGTCAGCATAATGTATTATTGCAATTCTGCGCGCGGAACGCGCCGAAAGTTTTGAATTGTTCTTACTTTTGCCCCCCCCTTAAAAAAATGACAAATTGAATCATTCTTAAAACGTAATGCAAGAATAGCAGAAGGAACTACAAAACCATTGAACATTTGAACTATTACCCAATAATTAATTGTGTGGCACGCCTTTGCACGAAAAGTTGCTAGCTTATATTGCAATTTTGCGCGAAATTTTGACAATTCGTTTCCACGCCAATGAAAATATAGTGGGTATATTGATGAAGATTCACGATTTAAAAAAAAAAATGTTCAGGAAGTATGTGAAAAACTGTAATTGGGTATTTATACTTGCGTGAGGGAGGAGGACGGGTGTGGGATGGGGAACCCACAGCAAGAATGTTTTTGAAATACACGTAGCAAAGACATGACTTGTGTCTAATCACAGTAAATACATATTTTAAAGGTATATTTATGAAAATTATTATAAGGATTGTTGTGAGGATTTCAAGACGATGTAAAGTAAGTAGACCTATGTGAAAAAAATGTAAATAGGTAGTCGAGGGACCGAAGCGACCGAGCAGGAGTAGGAATTCTTTTGGAAAATATGTGTAAAAAGACGTGTTTCTGGGCATAGTAAATATGTATTTAAACATTTTCATTACGTCTTTCTATCAATATTTTATCTACGCTAGATCGCTTCAGTTTATATATTAGTATTTCCATTTAATTTTTTTTGTCCGAAAATTTTTTTGGGGGGCTTGAGCAATATTTGGGGGGGCTTAAGCCCCCCCAAAGCCCCCCCCCCCCCCCTAGAACTGCGCCTGGTGGTAACCACCGCCTTCCAATAGTAACTGGATGATACAAGGGTATTGACAGATGCAATCGTGTTTGCAAGCTATGTAACTTTATTCGAGTGTCCCGCTTTTAGTCACTATAGAATGGCGTATCTGAAACCCTACTTTAGAACAAGACCAAATACTTTGAAAATGAGTAAATTGTTTAATTCCAACAGCAAATCTGATCTGATTAAATTAGCCAAATTTGTAAGCTCATCTTGCTCCGATTTATGAGCTACATCTATCAACAATGATTTTAATTTAAATTGTGTTTAACTCTTTTTATCTTTAAAGTTTGTTAGTTTGTGCCATAGTTAATTGACTTAATGTATTATGCCTAAGACAATCGTCTCACTATGTCACTATAATTGTTTAAAAAACAACAATTACATTGTATCTTGTGAATTGAATTATTCAATTTGTTTAATTTGTTTTAACTTATTTAACCACATTGCAAGTGGTTTTATTGTAATCATTGTATTACGTCACGTGTTTGTGTTAATATCTTTTTTTTTGTAATCCTTTGTTTTTCTTATTTTGTTTTGTGTTATGATTATCATTGATATTTATTATATTGTTTTCTCCAATATCCCACTGTGGATCATATGAGAAAGTTAATAAAATTCATTCATTCATTCATTCATTCATTCCTGCCCGGTCGCGCATATTATCCGCAGTCCATGCGCACGTCAGTCGTGCACGCGCGCAAGTTTGGTGCACGTGCAGAATGAAATGATGCATGCCGCGCCGTGACGTGATCGATTGTATATATCGCGAACAACACGCGATCGAACCTCAATCACGCATAATTATGCAGCGCATGCAGGCAGCTAGCTCAGATCAGTGTTTGTAGGTAATTGCTGGAGATTTTCATTTTACATGTACAACGATGTTGTTGAGCAGGAGGTTTTCTCATAAAGCGGGAGATTTACAATGCTTGGCGGGATGGCGGGAGGAAGGGCAAGGCGGCGGGAGTCTCCCGCTTTGACGCTAATTCGGATGGCGGGAGACTCCCGCCAAGGGCGGGAGGGTTGACAGCTCTGCGATATTGCACGTGCACCCGACATCCATGACATCTGGACGATCTCAGGCCCGAGCTGTTCTTCATCATGTTCATGTTCTTTTTCCACTATCTTTTACAACACAAAATAGTTTCTCTAGTTATGTCTAACTTAAAACAGTGTAAACTTCCGCTAGCAATGTTTGACTAACGTCTCCTCATGCGAAAGTGGCATTACTCAGAAATGCGCAGTCTAAGTTTGCCTGCTAATGTCATCAGACAAGACTGGTCAATACATGGGACTATGGCAAAGACAGGTACTAGCACATTATGCTTACAACTAATTCCAAACATAAAAATCATACAACAAATGATAACTTAGCAGTACCTCCTGTACAAAAATTCAAAAACGACATCGAGAAATGCATCAATTTGGCGAACATTTTGCATTATATCACCGAGATTGGCATCAAATCTTCCACAGGGCGCAGCCATTTTGGATAATTTGTAGAAGAAACATTTATTATTAATAGGGATATCAACATCCAAAATACGGGAGGAACTCTGTTTTAAGAGGAAAATATAAGATAAAAAAAGTTTGGAAAATGTCATCACTAATATTTGTTTATTTTCTAAGAAGCGGAGTCCTGTAATATGACTTCTTTTAGAAAAATTTGAAGAGAATCAATTAGGGCTAATATTGCTCATGACTCGTTTTAATAATAGAACAGTCCGCCGGATGTCATAGCCGAGCCACGTGCGCGCGCATCGCTACCAGCTGGAGGAAAAAAAAAGTGGTTCATGGACGATGTGTCATGGAGAAATCACCTCCGCGAGAAAAGGTTAATCTCAAGCACACTCCCAGTGTATCATAAGTGTCAGTGAGGTACGGTAAGTTTGTAATCCTGTTTGGTACTTTATGTGCCTTTCCATATCTTCGATAATAACTCTTTTATATCTCCTCAGCAGGTGAGAAATCGCCCCAGTTGATAAGCAGTGTGCAAGCAGTGGAGCTGAGAAACGCCCTAGCCTGCCCGCTGCCGTTCGGCTGGCATGGCCTGCCATGGTTTTGCTGGCTGGATCTGGAGACATCGATCTCGACGCCGAGACTAATTGTTTGGCTCTAGAGTCAATGTCTGTTTTGTTCTGTTATGTGTTGCCAGATTACCAGCACTAAGAGTATGCAATTAGATTATCAGGCAACAAACGCTGCCTTTCTGCAATCAGTCCTAGTAAAAGTCTGTCGTCTATCAGTATCAGACCACTCTCCAGTACGGGCGCACATCCAATATCGGAGACTCTCTCCAATTTCGGAGATATCGGAGACTATTAATTGGGTCGTCAAAGCTTGGCGCAGAGAATATCTCTAATATCGGAGGTCTTTTTTTCTAAGACACAATCCCACAGTGGTCATGCCGGTGGTGGAAACAATTACTAGATGTGGGTTTACATAGGATCTAATACAAATTTATTAATAAATGATAAGAATAATATAATGACAACATTCATAAACTATGTTGGTAATCGATACCACCAGCAACTTTGCTATCGATAATTGCTGCAAAATGTAAACAATCGATCATAACTTGGCAAGGAGACGGTGAATTTTCAAAGTAGACGGTCATCTGGGGTAAAATCCCTTGAGGATTCTGAATATCACATTCCTAAGTTGCGATAACCCAATTCCGACTGCCCCGAGGTAAATAAACAAAAAAGTCTCCAATATTGGAGACTATCTCCGAAATTGGAGAGCAGAAAAAGTCTCTGATATCGGAGAGTCTCTCCGAAATTGGAGAGAGTCTCTGATAGTGGACGTGCGCCCGTACTGCTCTCGAGAGGGTGTGTATGATTCTAATGTAGATCCAAATGTAACAAGGCCAAAAATTGCATTTGTGAATAAATATATGAAATAATTTCAGCTTTAATGAATTAACCACATGATTTCTTCTGTTCATGCAAATAGACATTTTTATTTAAAAAAAAAAGGTGCCAGATTTTTGGAATCTTTTTTCCATTTTAGACGGGTGTATTCCCCAGTGTGTTGTTACTATGTTAGCGTCTTAGCGATAAGTGTGATGCGAGTGTGGTTGATCAGATTCAAATTTAATGTGGAATGGGGAATTGTTACTATTATATGTGAGAGTTTAGACCAATCTGTCCACTTTCATGTTCTTTTTTTTTATACTATATTTATTAGACCTTATTTATTTATTTATTTTGTTGACATTTTTGATCAGGAGGACAGATCCCACAATAATTTATGCTGGAGCACAGACAATAAAAATCAGGGCAGTAGACCATGGAAAAATATTCATGGTGCATTGTCAGTTATTGTGTAGTGCATGGGTTTGCCATTGTCTGTCCTCCATCATAAATTGTTGTGGGAATCCCCTATTCCTGTTGAGTGAGAAATTTTTCTGCTGGCACAACAAATTGTCAAACCTACATTGGATATATAATCACAGCCGAATCATGGCTGGAATACATCAGTCCTATTAAAGTAACCATAATCTGATGTTGGCCCTAGTTGATACACTGTATCAACAACAATATAATAGCAGTGTACTGCACATGGAAGATCCTAACAAGCCTACATTCTCTTTGATTTTTAGCTCTTATATCGGCAATGCAGCGTTTGAATGAAGTATCGGCCAAATCACCAGAATTGCTTTTCGGTCAGATTCTTACTACTACTCTGGTCAGCTGAAAAATTTCTCATGCAGTGGGAATAGGCAGGGAATTGTCCCCGTGTGTGTGTGTGGCTAATCAAAAAATTATTAAATACAGCCACAATGATCAAAGGGGACAAAATTATTAGTCCAGTCAGATTAGAATTATACTCGCCTCGACATAACCATGGCCATGCATCCTGGATCAACTATATGGCCACATAATTAACTGTATCTTGTGCTTCTAATCATGTTATTGTGCTATTGATTCTATTATTCCACTGCTTCATTGTTCCCTCTCTTGTGCTTACTCAACAGACTGCAGTGGCTTGCCTTTGTTATTATATAATCCAATTACAATTGTGCGATACCAGTGACAGTGTACCAGTGTTATTCATTGTGTATGTGATTTTCTGCCTCAGGGTGTGTGGTCTTATGTTTTTGTCTTTGCCCGTTTGGTATTTAAATCATGACTACTAAACTACCAGTACAGTCTGATAAACTTGACCCCACCACAGACTCCTTTTCAATTAATTTTAACATTGTAAACTGTTTAGGGTCAGATCATAGTATGTATACAATTTCATAGGAAGAACTGAAAATTGCTTTTCACACAAATTTGTGTAATCAACAATATCACATGATTCTCATCATATGTTTAGTGATACAGGGAAACCCCGTTATAACGAGCTCGGATAAAGCGAGGTACCGCTTTCAACGAGATGATTGTCTCGGTCCCGTTTTCATTTACGTGTTGTTCAATGGAAAGAAGTGCCGTTTATAGCGAGCTCGGTTATTGCGAGATTTCGCTTATAACGAGGTATTTTTCTCAATCCATTAACAAAGAAAAACATAAGAAATTCACCCGGTTAAAACGAGGAAATGAAAGTCGCATGGTCCGCTGACCAAATTCTAATTTTTGGCAACGCAAAAAATGGTCAGTCGTTTCAGAGCGCATCACACTTCAGCCTGCCATGCACGCAGCCTAGTCATGCACAATACATGAAGTCCCTGACTTATCTGCAAGTGTGTGTATGTGTGCACACACAACTGCACAGTACATGTCACACAAAGCCTGCCTCCCGTACCCAGTACTCGACGCAAGTTACGAGCGTGAAGGTTGCTGCTTTATTTTGAGGTCTAGTTTCCTTTATTACTCTGGATGAGTATATAAATGAAAAATAATCAGCTTTCTGTTCATATTTTTGGTGCAGAACAAGTAGGAAAAGCAGTAAACAGATGGGTTTAATGCCTAGTCCCATACATGTTATATTTTGTGTGTTACATTATGTGTACGTTTACAGCGAGGTACCGGTTACAACGAGGTAAACTCGGCGGTCCCGACAACCTCGTTATAACGGGGTTTCCCTGTATTTCCCAAAATGGGTCTAAATGTAATTTTCAATTCATACTTTCTCAAAAGAAAATATATTGAACCTGATCTGAAATGGGTAAAAAAGTCTCAATTGTTTGCCCTAGTGTTGCACGACTCCAGGATTTTTGGGAGTCGACTAGTCGCTGATCAAAAGTCGCGACTCCTACTTTTTGCCGACTCCTGGCATTTGGTTCTGTTAGTATCATCGATAGGTAAAAAGAAGCACACTTCAGCTTGTGCAATGACTGTTCAGTGTCCTCCTTCAATGATTTCAGTGATTTTGATGCACAAGCAGTCCATTGTTTTTGAATTTCATTACCAATGATAATGGTTAGTTCATTTTGAAAATTATTGTTGAACTTATGTTGTTTCAACTATGATTATGATCATTCAAAAATTGACTTTCTACCATAGTCCCACACATTGTCATTGATGTTTTGACTGGTTTATATTGCATACATAATGTGATTACATGGAGTTGATTCTGACGTTTCTAAAGTCGGAGTCGCGACTCCTCGACGATAGTCACGACTCCGACTTTTGGCGACTTAGTTGTGCAACACTAGTATGCCCACCACATCGCATGATCCACCCATACACACATTGGACATACAAGTATACATGTAACTTGTGCTTCATGTGCCCAGTCATTACTTTCCATGCCACAATGTGGTGAATATTGTTAAAGAGTGCATGGAAGGTGATCTATTCTGTGCTGGATTTTTAATTTTTTCAATTTTTTTATTTTTTTTTATTTAATTAATTAATTTATTTTTATTTATTTGTTATATTTTATATTTTATTTATTTATTTATTTATTTAATTATTAAATTATTATTATTATTATTTGGGGGGTGGGGGGGGGGGTTGGACGAGTCATATTTTCATAACCAAAAATTGTTGACAACAACATGGATGTTGCCCTTTGTTATTGTGTAGTAATATGTACTTAACACAAGTTTGTTAAGTTGTATTGTAGAGCCATTTTAGAATTATTAGTTGACCTCTAAAGTTACACCCATACACACACACACAGTTTCATACGCAGTTACTCATGAGCATTGGGAATGGGAACATCAGATTTTGTAACTATTCAGACTGAAACCATTGATTGGATTCAGTCAAGTAAAGACAGGATTATCTTCTTTCAATGGTACTTTGCTTGAATTCTATTCATGGTTCTAGGAATAAGGTGACAATTACAAAGTGACACTCGTAAGTTAAGTCCAAACAAATCCAGAATGTAACTTCAAATCAAAACCATTGAGATTGAAAAGGACCTGTGTGACTACATGTATGTAAAGCCTTAGAGGAAATATAACTGGTGGGGGAAACAACAGAAATTTAGAAAGGAGGACAATAATTACTATCAACTTAAGCAATGGTCAACTTTGAACTGTGACGACACAACATACTTGAAATAGTGAAAGAGTAAGACATGATAAGATTGCAAGCAGCGTGTAATTTTAAAAGGATCAAAATTATTTAGGCATTCACCAGTACAGACGGTAATCTAAAACTTTAACCCCCTCCTTTTTTTGGGGGGGGGGGAGAGGGGGAGGGGAGAGGGGGAGGGGGAATGGTATATAGGCCTATTGGGAATGTGGATCATACACAGGTTGTTATATCACTTTCCTCATGAATCCTCAAAATATTGGCAAATGAAAGTCTGAAACCTGTTTCTGATGTTTAAGTCTGGTTAAATGTGAAATGTAGTTTAACCAAGTATCTATTCTGGATGTAATTTCATGCAGATCTGAGGAGTTACATGTATACTGGCACAGCTCTATTGACGAAGATGTACTACTGACTTGATGGAGATTATCCTACTATTCCTGAAGTAAGATAGCATGTGAAGTCACAGCTTTAGATGATTATGACTCTGTGTTTGCTATAAAATTGCAAATGGAGATGGAAGTATCTGCCAATGTTTAAAATAGAAATTAGAATCTGCAAAATGCCTCAATCAGTGATGTACAACTGAGGAAATATTCTGTTACAGTGCAATTCCGCATCTACATGCTGTGACGTTACAAGTTCCTCACACAAGGCAGACGTTCTCCACCTGATATATTAGGATACGTATGCAAGTACAAGTCTTCAGTCCGTGGCACCTGAGCAAGTGACCAGACGATGGAGGGGAGAGCTGTAGTTTTTTTTAGCCACAACTTTGAGGACAATTTTTGTGCGGTGAACCTAAACATGGGCGCTTACAGGAACCAAAAGCCTGCAATGGTGTCAAGGGTGATCAGCTGGCTACCGAAATGTCAAGGTGGAAATATGACCAAATCGTGGAAGGATGGCTGGCGTCCTGTGCTATCATTCCATCACTACAGACGCAGAATTAATGTGAGTTACATTTTTGTTTATAGCCTATTCGCTGACAATTTAATTGTGGTAGCCATGCGTCCTCTCTCTCACACACACACACACAGCACACACACACACACACACACACACACACACACACACACTACACACACACACACATAACACACACACACGACACACAACATCACACACACACACACACAATCACACACACACACACCCACACACACACACAGCAATCACCACACCACACAACACAGACACACACAACATATCACACCAGCACCCATACAACGCACACAACACACACACCACATCACACACACAGTCACACACGACACACACCACACATACCCCCACACACATAACATACAGACATAGACCCCAAAAAGATGCACATACTACATGTTATGAATAAAACGCATAGTTGATCATTTGCGAATTTTGTGCTCTGTAAATTGAATGAGTAAAAAGATGGTTTATATAATTTTGCTTCAAAGCTTTTATAATACTTTGTTTCCCACTAGTTAGTGCAAGGTTAGGGTACACACTGTATTAGACATGATTGTAGTCAGACAAGGAGTTCAGTGATGCTGCTGAAACAGGTGTGGTCTTAGCGAGACGGATCACTCGAGAAAAAAAAAATGGTTTACTTCATATCAATGTTCTATAATTAGCCATGTGACAAGGTCCTTACTTCCTCTGATACTTCATGAGTCAAGATAGAGTTGAGGGAATACAGAGGAAACATGCTCTCAGGATGCCATTATTATTTATTAAATTACTTTTTAACCAGTTGCAGCTCATTTTTGATAGTGTTTCAGTCTCTTTTTCAGATCTAGAATGTATTTTACCCATAAAAGTTAAGATGGTGTCTATATTTTTCCAGTCTGATTTTGTTTGTTGTGATAATATGTTGCCATTTTCATATTTCATTTCTTTTCAGTGACTTTAATTCATTATCCAAGGAGAACATCAGAGAAAACAACACACTTGTAAGTATGGATTTGTGGACTGATCATACATTGTGAAGGGCTTTAATTACCAGACATCTTTGTGAATTCAGGGAATGAAGAAAATCTAGAAAAAATCAAACAGTGAATGTTTGAGCTAAAACTGGATAATCTATTCAAGACTCAGGAGATATCACTGTATTTCTAGATTTTTGATTAAGTGCTTATAGATGGCCCTTCGATGACAACACAGACACACAACTCTTTGTAAAAATCCATATCTATGAGAAAAGAACATTTCTTGGACAAATTTTCAGTAGATGCTTAAAAAGAAAACCATCGCTTACATGTTTGGTGTCATTACACTGTGGACTGTATCTTTGTAAACAAACTCCAAAATGTAAATATGCCAGTTACATGTACCTGTCAGGTAATAAGTTTGAAAATCAGTTAGCTACTTGATGTTTACCCTCATTAGTGTCAAATTCAGATCCTAATTCTAATCCATCATAAATTAATCTACATACATCCACATCTACCCCAAGAAGTGACATAACTCGTTTGAAATGAGCATTAACGAAGTGCTTCTGCTGGATAAGGTTTATAGCTTTCCGGTCTAGTCAGTACAGCATAATGAGCCCTTCCTCTTCACTGCTACCCACGGGAATCAAACAAGCTCAAAAATAGCACAAGTCCAAGCCATATCTTGATTTCAAGTGAAGGTAGTTAGGCTAACTAGTGGCTGTGTGGTGATGATAGGTCTAAGGAAAAGTGAAAGCTTCTGTGTGTTACAGATCACTGACCAGTAAGATCTCTCCTTCCCATGGAAAGTTCCGCCTCTTCGCCAAACACCCAAGGATGTAAATTTCTGCCAAGAAATTGACAACCTCTATATTTTCCATCACACTTGATTACTAAAATGAGAATAAAAGTGTTGTGTAATTATGAAAATTTAATTCATTTGAAAGTGCTGCTGCATACATTTTTCTGTCAAACCTAAAACTTAGTAAATCACCAAATTTTGGAGGAACCTATTTCATGCCTTCTTGATCAGGGTGCAAGATAAAACTTTGGTGATTGACAAGGTTTTAAAGTTTTATTTTGGACTGAAATTGTCATTTGTCGTTTGAATTCACACCTTTGGCGATAATGATAGTTGTGCTATATCTTATTTAATGACTGCATTAACCCTCTCGGTCCCGTTGCCAATATGTGACATTACGTGGATTTCTATTACAAGTAGGCTGAACATGTATACCCATGTTTATTATCACCCTTTGTTGTAGTGGGAATTTTAAACTTCATGACATTCATATAGTGTTCCTTTTGCAAAAGACATTGAATGGAATATCTAACATGTTAAACAGTTTACTGCTAAGTGCATACATTCACACTAACTTGTCAGTCACCATGGAGAACATTCTTTTACAGTTCTTCCAAGCTTTTACTTATGATGTGAAGAAACTGCAAAATTTAAAGATTAAAGTAAGCGATACAGAGTTGAAAAGCAGTGAATTAACTAAAAAGTTAGAAAGGCAAACTGCAGACATGAGTACAACACAACACTCTGGATACCCTGTACCCTGCTGTATAGAAACCCATACATCATACACAAAGTTTTCTTGCAGATGTATGTTATGTATGTTGTTTTGCATGTACATGTAAGTATTTAGTAAAAAAAAAATTCAAAAATGTGTGTGGTGCAGCATCCAAACTGTTAATCATTTTGATAGTTTGTATCACAGAGCAGTAAACAAATTATTATCTGTAGACTGTAGACCCACACTAATATGTACCAAGCCAGTAAAATTTGCATTCATGGAAAACAAACTTTTCTTCATGAAACAATGGGCTAGACTATGGTACAAGTATATAGCAGGAAATGCAGGGTTTTCCTGCAGCTGGCCTACATCTGGTCTGACCTGCATGTGTTGATGGTCTTGCGTGGGTTTGGATCATTTCAGCTGTACTTGCCAATACAGTGTTTGAAGTGGATCACATGAGAAGAGGGATATGTATCCTGATAATGTATGCTCTTTGAAAGTATATCTTGCAGTTTTTTATAGGGTTTCACGTGATTGTTAAATTGTACTGTCGTGTGTGTGTGTGTGTGTGTGTGTGTGTGTGTGTGCGTGCGTGCGTGCGTGTGTGCATGCGTGCGTGTGTGTGTGTGTGTGTGTGTGATTGTGTGTGTGTGTGTGTGTGTGTCTGTGTCTGTTTTTCTGTCTGTAGAATGATCTAAAAATATCGCACTACTTTGATTTCATATGAAGTGAGAGTTGAGACTAAGGTTTTCAAGTTAAGAGACAGTTATGGCCCTTCTGCCAAACAACCGATGAATTATCTCCTACAGTGTGTTGGCTGTCAAGCCTAGTCACAGCCATACAGTATTCCAACTGTAGTTTAGGTCAAAAAGATGATCTGTAATTCCCTAACCTCATGAGTAACAGTGGCTCAGTAAGTGAGGCAAATCTTGTAAAGCTGAGTGCATCATTGTAGGGATTACCATAGAAACAGGATAGGGGTGAGGGATCTCTGATGGGCTACGCTGTAGGATTAAATGTTTGGCTTCATCATAGTGGAGGATTTTGTTGTTGGTTTGTTTTTTCATCAATTAAAAAAATCACCTTTATTTACTTGTGAATCAAATGTTTACAAATGTTTAAAGAGAATACACAGTACTGGTTGATTACTTGCAGAACAACTACATTTTAATATCAACTGCTTTCAAAACCTTCTGTGAACAGATGGTATTCTAAAAATGTCACTATAGTACAGGAGAGAGTAGTTGAAAACAACAGAACCATACGCGTACGCAGGGGGGGTGTTTGGGGTGTTCAAACACCCCCCTTTTGCCGAAGGGGGGTGTTAAACACCCCTAAACACCCCTTTTTCCCCGAAATCACCCCCCTTTTTTCACGATATCACCCCCCTTTTTCTTAAAAAGTGGGGTGTCTGAAATTGAGAAATAAATGATTTTGTAGTAGATTTTGAAGAAAAAATTTCATAACACCCCCCCCCCCCCTCCGGTGTTTGAGTTTTTCGGTTACTTGCGTGACTGGGAAAAAAATTAGGACCTTGGATTTGTGAAAAAAAAATTTGCGTCATTCCCTTACAACTGGAAAAGGTAATTGCTTTGATGAAAATTTTATAATCAATCCATCATTTCAACTTTTGGTTTTTCAATTTTAACAAAATCATTTTTTTTTACCATTCTTCTCACATGACTAATTTCTTACATACTTGTCTGGTTGTTTTTATTCAATCCATCATTTTGTAAGATTTCCTTGATTTAAATCCACCAACCTTAGTGTACTGTGCACTGTGCTGCCACTTCACAAACCACCAACTTATCATTTAAGTTTGAATAAATAAATTGGATGACTGCATTACTTAGGATACCACTTAGCCATCATGATCCATCCCTTATCAAGTTCACAATTTGACCTGCTAAAAACAAAATAATGCTTAACATCATATTTGGCTCACGTAGGCTAGCAAAAGGGGGAAAGTACTTACTAAGGGATCCAAATGCTGTGAAAGTATGTATCCACTATTTGTCCCCTTTCTTTCCACTAACATGACTTTCACAATTTTTAGCAATTTGAGCAAGGCTCATTTAAAGGCATTGTATAACAAGGCATTCGACCGGGTGCAACATCAGTTACTAGATGCCATGGAAAGCACAGGTGTGCCAGAACATGAAAGGAAACTTGTTGCATATCTATATTGGAATCAAACAGCTACAGTCAGAACTCCAACAGGATGCACAAATAGAGTCAGCATTCGTAGAGGTGTATTAAAGACAGGGGTGCGTTCTATCACCAACACTTTTCAACCTATATAGCGAATTCCTACTCAAAGAAGCCTTAGCAAACTGTGAGGGGGCGAAACTGAATGGAGTTGATATCACCAACATCCATTACGCAGACGACACACTTTTACTTGCCAGTAACATTTGATCTCTCCAAATATGGTAGACTCACTCTGCAATAAGTGTAAAGAGTATGGAATGCAACTAAATACCAAGAAAACCAAGACAATGTGTATCAGTAAGTCAACTCCAGAAAGATTTGTAATTCAAGCAGAAGGGAAAAACCTAGAACAAGTTCAGGAGTATCAGTACTTGGGGAGTATAATCACAGAAGATGGAAAGATAGAAGAAGAAGAAAAGAAGAATTGGTAAGTCAAAAGCCAAGTTCAGGGATTGTAAGGAATTCCTAGGAAGAGATATCAGTATGGACCTGAAGATCAGACTAGTCTAAGATGCTATGTATTCTCTGTGGTGGCCTATGGATGCGAGTCTTGGCAGTTTAACAATTTCACCAAGAGCAGGCTTCAAGCATTTCAGATGTAGTGTCTTGGGAGAGTCATGAGAATCAGTTGGATAGAGAAAATGTCTAACATCAAAGTGCTACAGAAAGCTGGAACTCAGAAAACCTTGTTGTGTGATCTCATGCGAAGGAAAATGCGCTATGCAGGTCATATACATGTACTTCGTGGAAATGCAGGAAATCTGGCAAGTACACTTCTAGAAGGCACAATAGAGGGTAAAAGAGCAAGAGGAAGACAGAGAATTAAATGGATTGATGACATTAAGAGATGGAGCTCAACAGCTT
>JZLH01S0632284.1:11276-30978 GCA_001188425.1 Eucidaris tribuloides | reverse complement strand
CGTGAGTTTTCCAATGTCTCTTTGGTTGTTATGCACTCTAATGTGTACATTGACATGAATTGAAATAAAAACCTGCACAAGTAAGCAAACAACAACAACAAAAAAAAACATGTATGGGCATTACAAAAAATGGACATAGAACATTCAATTTCACGGACCTTTCACCACATTAACAACAGAAAGTGATTAAAAAATGTGCCAGGAGCTTGACTTGCATGGAGCAACGAAGCACAATGCTCATCAACAGCACGAGGAAGCGGTGCCAGGCGGTGGTGCAGGCACGTGCGTCGTCCACCCGATACTGAACTCTGATCATGTCATTAAAATCAATGAACATTGATGAAATCAAAGATCCATGTGCAAATAAACATGAAAATCCATGCAAATCAAGCTCCTGCCATTTTTTAACTACTTTGTCATGTTAATGTGGTAAAAGGTCTGTAAGATTAATTGCCTTATGTCCAGTTTTTAAATGCCCATACATGCTTGTTTATTTGGTTGTTTCACTTTTTGTTGTTGTTGTTTGCTTACTTGTGCAGGTGTTTCTTCCAATCCATGTCAATGTTCACATTAGAGTGCACAACAACCAAGAGACATTGGGAAACTCACTCATCAACAACAACAAAAATTGGGTGACTTACCCAACTTTGGTCATTTTGCAGCTTTTCAATTTACACTTTACACCATATTTTAAGAAACTGTCCTTGCCCTGATGGCATAATCATATCAAATAGGGTATCATTTTAAAGAATAATAAATAATCTTTTCGATGATACCAAGCTTGCATTGATTATTGCTTCGAAACGGGAGATATAACTGATCAAACTCAGATTTCCAAACTGTTTTTGAGGAGTTTAAAAAGCATATAATAATAACATAATAATGTAAGGGCTGTAACGTGCTCGACTGTACATGGCAACTAGCCCCGTAGCTTGCCAACGATGCCAACGGTCCAAACATGCGAGCTTTGACGTGATGACGTCTGGCATTTCGCCAACGATGCCAACGGACCAACGTTGCCAACTATTCCAACGGACATACCATGCAAACCTATGCCTTTCTTTGCCAACGATGCCAACGGACCAACGTTGTCAACAATTCCAACGGACCTACCATGCGAGCCTGAAACTAACCCTAACCCCAAACTCTAATCCTAATCCCAAACATGAAACTAATCCTAAACCCTAACCCCAAACCCTTACCCCTAACCCCAATCCCTAACCGTAAACCCTAAACTCTAGCATCTTACCAACCATGCCAATGGACCAACGATGCCAACTCCATATCGTTGGTCATCATTGGAGAGTGTTCATGTAGTATTTCTTTGTGTTTTCAGATCGTTGGCTGACCAACTATCCCCTATACAGAAGAGTGACTGTAATCTGGGAAGACACGCCCACACAGCTGGCGCACATCAATATGCATGACGTTCATGCATTCTTGATTTTGCCACAATATGTAGGCGCGCATTGCATTTGCAAGCAAGGAAGTCTTCCAGCCTGGCACAGCTTGACGAATTTTTATTCGTCAAGATGCTTGACCAAGAAAAAATAGTCGATAGAGACACCACATCAGGACGAGATTGTCTTCGTCAGCCTGGGGCACAAGATGCTTGACGAAACAAAATTCGGCGATAGAGACACCACAGCAGGACGAGATTTTCTTCGTCAGCCTGGCACAAGGTGCTTAACGAAAAAAAAATCGTCGATAGAGACACCAGCAGGACCAGATTTTCTTCGTCAGCCTGAAGAAAGAAATTTCGTTACGCACCAGACTATGACGAATAAATATTAGGCGATAGAGACACCAGCTGGACGATTTTTTTGGTCAGCTTGACGATTTTTTTTTTACAGTGCGAGTAATTTGATGGCTATTATTATACAAGCGTGTTGCAAAATAATTTTGAAATAAACGTATTTTTTTAACTTTATTTGGGATAATTGGTATTTATTCTATAATCACGGATTGTTAAAACGATGTGAGACCCACATAAGCGTGTAATTGTCCACCATCAGCACCGTCTCGTGCAAGTTTTTAAAGTGACGAAAATGATTTTTTCTGTTAATTTCCTTTGTGACGAATAACAATAACAAAATTATGGTAATGGTTTAGGTATCTTTCGTTAAAGCCACGTGCTAACAATGACCACAATCAAACAATGAGACCTACATAATCCTCCATGCAATGCCGTAAGTGTCTTTAATAAAATCTACAAATTAAGATACATTTCAAAATAATTATCTAATGGTTTAAAAAAGTGAAAATCTATGAGTACTGAAGTTGACCAGATTCACCAAATTCATTTCCTCCCATAAACTTACTGTGCATAGATCTAGACTTTTTTATAATCCACCACAGTGGAAATCATTCATTTATGCATACCTTGCCAGTGAGAGGATAATATTTCAAACTTTTGTATTCTAGGGTTTTTATTTGCCCATTCAAGCACTACTATGTAACTCAGATATCACAGTTTGACATTTTTTAATCGAAGCTCCACAATGTTAGCCTATGGCTTTAAACGCCAACCAAAGTCGCTGGTTATATTACTTTCAAAACTTGAAACCTCTTATTAGAATCTTATATGAATACATTGTGGGCTTATGCAAAGGCCGGTAACTGTATATCGTGTGCATAATGCATTTCCGTTAACTGCATTTGTTAGATTAGTGACCCTTTAATGTGTGCGCGACAAGTTAATTGTTAAGTTGCCATTATTATACAAGGAAATTGCAAAATGACTTTGAAATTGCGTTGCTCTTTGTAATTTCGTTTGGAAAAACGTTGATAAATAATTATGAAATCTGAGCAAGATGTGAAACTTTTCTCGATGTAAAATCCATACAGGCTTGGAAAGGTCCGAGTGTATGCTGTCACGGCTAGCTTCGGTACTTTTTGGAGTGACAAAGTTGATTTACCAACAACCCATAAGTAACAGGGTTGCTTGTACTTCCGAGTCTCAAAACGCTAAAAAACGTACCAAATTCGATGAAAAAAAAACCCGAATTTACATTTGATGCATTTGACATGTTTGATAGGTAGCATACCCCAGTTATGGTTAGATATAACGTAGTCAATTTGCAACACCGTTGAAACCTCAGCAGCGGCCAAAAAAATGAGTACCGCGGTTTACCCGCAGCCAAATTTTGCACACCACAATTTTCTGACCCTCATGACACATAATTTACTCAAAATCGTGTTTCATAATTTTTTTTTAGGTATGCGATTGTTAAATGCCCACAACCAAGAAGAAGAAATAAATAAATTAAATAAACGCCAAAAAGCCGTTTGGTGTGCACTGTGAATTTTTCAACGCCAAAGTAAAATTGAAAAAAAAAACCCTCCAAATTTGATATGTTTGGATTTAAAAAAAACCGCCCAAACTGGCAACCCTGATTAGCGGCGAAGAGCAATTATAAGATAACGGTGGCTATTATTGCCTTGATTAATTGTACTCCACTAAAAGCCCCAAAACTCACTGGTTATATCATTTTCAATATCTAAACCTCTGAAATGAATTCTCTTAGCTTTACATTTTTTCTAGGAGTGTTGTAAAGAGAGATCTTGCATTTTCCCGTTCGCCACATCACTGAGATTTGAATCGTCATAAATTGATTAACACTCACACCAAACACGAATTCCAGTTGTTGGGCACATTACAACCGTCAATAAAGAAATTGACAATATTCGACTTATCGAGTTTCTTTTATTATCTGAGAACCTGATGACTGATGTTTATATCCTGTGATATACAAGGTGGATCAGAAAGAATGCTACACATACGATCGTTAATGTCTTTAACATCATGAACAAAATGCCACTAATTGTTATTTCATTATTTTTTCCCGACAAAATAATAAAACAATAATCGATTTTGAGTAAGGCGTTTGGATCCTAGGGCCATTTTTCTGAGGCAATGTAATTTCCGAAATTTGTTTCTTTCTCAACTCTAGCGAACCTGGGAACACCAAAATATTCTCACGTAACAGCGTGCCATAGAATAAGCGGGGAGACATACGACTGGAATGCCTCGCTTTGATACGGAAGACAATGGTAAGGTATGGCTTGCATTGTCATTGCACATAGATAGTGCAGGTCATTCTATGTCAAGTCGTTACGCGAGAATATTTCGGTGTTCTGATGATCGCTGGGGTTGAAAAAATAGCAAATTTAGCAAATGACATTGCCTCAGAAAAATAGCCCTATAATCCAAATGCTTAATCAAAATCAATGATCATGGTATCATTCATTTTGTTGTAAAAAGAATGTTCTAACCCATGCAATAATCACCAATAACATTTTGAGGATGATGTTGAAGGAATTAACGATCGTATGTGTAGCATTGTTTTTGGGCCACGCTGTATAATAAATAAAATTCATCAATTTAAATCGGGAAGCAGGTAATGTCTATCCAAATCTGGTTAGTGCATTTTCTTCGTGTTTTAGCTTAGTCGTAAATATGCAATAACATTCATCAGTCTCGCAAGATTGTATCCATTAGTAATTTGATGTTTATTATTGCAAATGTACGTTACAAAATGTTTTCAAAGGTACCCTGTTATCTGAAAGAATGTTAACAGTATATCAAATTTTCAGTTCATCAGTAAATATTGTGCACGTTCTCTTCCAAACACGAAAAGCGATTGTCTTAATGTTTGTATCTAATTAAACTGAACGAAATCACACAGCATTCTTTAGATACATGGTGTAAATGCGAAAGAGTCCTAATTTATAAATTAGAAAATGAGTGAAGATTGGTAAATTAGGTATAATAAAAAATTATAAAAAAAACATTTGGATACGATTTTGACCTGATGGTGTCGACAAGAAAAGTGCTACTTTTCAGTCTAACTTTTGAGGTTTCGATAAAATGGGGTACTTTTGAAGTTTAATTTGGTCCCCTTTCATTTATTTCATTTATTCATTTCAACACCTCAATACCACTGAGCAGACCCTATTTTGCAAGCATTATTACAATAATAAATTTGCAGTTTAAAAAAGTCAAACACACAAAAAGGTACTACAAAATCGGAAAATAACATTGAACACAGGGTTAAATACCACAGTATTGTTCCTTCGCTTCCATTTTATATTGTTTCGATTTGGCTCTCTGTTCATTCATGCGATTTTACTCTGATGAGTGCATGTAGAAAAAACTGTAGTATGTCCGTGTTTAGTACTATTTTCCAAAATCAAATACACTTATCTCTGATGTCATAAAGCGCTTTCGCCATTTATGCAAAATGTAGAATAGGGCTATATATCATTGGTGACACGACATTTGCTCCGGCGACAACTGCTCCGGTGACAATATCTCAGAAGACAAAGAGTTAGGGTTATAGGGTTACCATTTGCTTTCTAGTTCAGAATAGGGTTAGGGTTAAGGTTAGGGTTAGGGTTAGGGTTAGGGTTTAGGTCAGGGTTAGTGCATGAAATAATCGTCGGAGCAATTGTCGCCGGAGCAAATGTCATGGAACCTATATCATTTTTTGGTCATAATTATTAAACTGCAGCAACACGGTATGATTATGCTATTGTACACTTTTTGTCTGATGTATGGACATTATCTTTTTTCTTTCAATATGTGTTATATTTCCATCCCTCCCTAAAAGAGAAAATTCATATAGCCTCTTAGAGGTGTTAGGTTTTTTGCTATAGTCTTATGCACTTCCAGTGTGCTGATGTTTAGCACATTTAAATATTGCTCAAACTTGAAACATTTAAAAATTCATACATGAGACCAGCTTCCCCTTGTGAACAGAATTGTGTACCCAGAACTGATATTTACTTTTTGTATTGATAAACTTTATTGAACAAAATAATATATGGACAGTCCATTTCTATTTCCAAGCACACAACAGCTACACAATATATTCACCTAAAGCTATCAACAAAGTAATTCGTAATACCGTAACAATCATTGCAATTATTTTTAATCAGAACATTTAACAATTTATCGATGGTTTCTTCACATTCCTTCAAAGGTGAAGTATCGGATAAACTTCTTTTAATCTTAAAGACATCATATAACAATGTTTCCATTTTTTTAAAAAGTATGAGCTACATGATTCCTCATGCTACTAGTGTCTTTGATAAGGTCTAAAAATGAATCCCTGAAAAAAAAATACAGTTCAAAATGATCATTAAGTGCTTTAAAAGAGTTACATTTATTGAGAGACCATTCCAGTTTTCCCCATAGACTGCTGTGTTGCAGAATTTTCATCGGTCGAGAATAATTCATGTGCCAATTTTGATCTGTACATATTTTACAAGTGACAGCACAATGTATGAACGTTTGTGTTGTAGGGTGTTTATTTGTCCATTCATCCACTGACATATATGCCAGATAGCGAAGATTGAGAATTTTTTGAACGGGTCTTTCACAATGTTATACATTGTCTAAAAAAAGAAAATACTGCATTTCTATACTATCCTTTGTTAGGACAATACACCAGTCGTTCCTTTGTTTCTTATTTATTACATACGATACGATTATGCACCATGCTGTTTTGTAACAAACTACATGTAACAATTGGTGGGAAATGGCTTTTTCAGTATTATGTATTTTGTTATTCTGAAATTAGAATCACATGTAGCATAGGCTGGTAATTGAAATTACGCTTCCTCTTCTTCCAGTTGTAGGTTGTGTATATAAAAAAAAAAGGTTATCTAACTTTAGAGAGGAAATATTACCAACTTGTCTAATTAAAGATAATTGTAACTTAAAAACACTATAGGCCTATAACATTGTGGAAGCCCCATTAAAAAGAAAATATCAAACTTTGCTATCTGACATACCTGACAGTGTTTGGATTGACAAATAAACACCCTAAAACACAAAAATTTACACAGTTATGCTGTCACTCATAAAATATGTACAGATAAAAAATCAGCATATGAATTATTCTAAGCTGATAGAAAATTCTGCTACATAGCAATCTATGGAGAAAAACAAGAATGCTAGCATAATGATTTTCACTTTTTAAGAGCATTTAATGATCGTTTTGAACTGAAATTTTTTCAGGGCTTGATTTTAAGACATTATCAGAGACACTGGTATCATAGGGAATCGTGTGGCTCAGATTTTTAAAAACTGGAAACATTGTTATGTTATGCCTTTAATATGCATAAAGAGCAACCTTGAATCGTTCCAATGATACCTCACTCGCATCCCTGGTGTCATGCAAGACCAAGAACAATGTTCTTGAGGAGAACAATGCCAAATCACGTTTTTGCAAGTTTGGCCAAAACGTGTGATGAACTTGTATGTTGAATACATGAACCCAGTCATCGGGGACTTCAGTGTTTCATCCACTGACCTAACTTGCAAAACTTGTGATTTGCCATTGTGCTTTTCAAGAGAAATTTACTCGATCATCAAGGACACCAGTAATGCATTTAAGAATCATTGGAAAGAAGAAAAGTTGCCCCTTGCAAATATTATACCTATAAATCTCTAAATTAAATATATTTGGGAATATTTCCCCCAAATATGGATTACGTTTTTATACACTGTAAGTTATCGAATTTTACAGATTTTCTGGGGTTGTTAAAGGGACCGAAAAGTCGCATATCGTGATGTTTTCGGGCTGGCCCGGCTCGGGTAATACTCGGGAATGTCGGTATACTTTCGGAAAACGAGCGCGCACGATTTGTGTACCTTTCCCTATGCAGCACGCATTCAACCGAAGAAAGGCGAACTGCACACGGCCCTACCTCCAACGGCAATTCTGTTCGCAGCTCCACGATTGTTGTTACGCGCGGCCTTGCAATAGGGGTAAGCGAATGGTTTTGAACGTACATGGATTACGAGCGGCGCATCCCTTTAAAGTGCATGATAAAAGAGGGAACTATAACGCTATTCTTAGTTGCCTTAAGTGTTAGAGTCAAGCCTGGACTCGAGTCCACTTTGTTAGACTGGGCCTCGGCGTCGAAGTCACAATGTAAAGTGAATGCCAAGGCTTCATTTGACTGCAACTTCAACACTGCTTGATTTTCATATTTTCATAGACTGTACTCGTAAGCATAAATGTCGGAAAAGCTGTTTGAGGTTTTGCTACATGGTGGTAATTTTCTTGTACAAAGATACATGTCAAGGTTCCCCATTACGTTTCATAGCAGTCTAAAAGTGTAAAACATTCCGTACACTGAAGGCCTTTATCTGTACAACCCCTCCAAATTGAAAGTTGGCGAACTCATCTAGAATGTCTGAAATTTTCATAAAACCTTTGTATTTTTGTTTGGAATTGAACAATTGATTTTATTTGAAAAAGAATCAATTACTCTCATTTAACCGTTCTGAATAATCATTTCCAGTCCATATTGTTCCATATCACGTGATTATGAATATTTTAGTTCTGAGTACTTTTTAAAAATTGACCATGTTTTTTAAGACTTCTAATGACTAAATTGAACACTGATTATTAAATTAGAAAATTCAAATTTAAATGAAATGAAAACGAATTAAGCCACCGGTCTTAATCGTTCTAAGCATACGGATCTTTACCTCCTTGAACATGATTTAAAGAACCACAACACCCATCTATTGTTCGAGCTTGTAGCATTGATGTAAGACTTTAGAGTTTTAAACCTCATTCCAAATACGCAGTTCTATTTTTTTTTTCACGAGTTTGCTCCTCTCCACACAATGCCATATAGAACTTAAATCACTTCATGTGCAAAGGATTTTGGCACTACATTTTACTATACGGTACTCGATATCCATATCAATTAAGAGATAGTGCAAATAATTCGAAAATCTGAACTTTTCCCACAAAGGAATGATCAAAAGCTTTACACAAGTCTAGTTGTGATTTTTGTTTTTGATCAAATCTTCGGTATTTTTTAATCTTCAAAAGAGTACGAATATCACCACCTCGAATTAATAATATTTAAACAAATCAATATTTCGACAATTTTTTTATGTATGTACAGTGTGTCTAAAAATAATTGTGCATGTAAAAAGCGCCCTCTGTGGTAATGAGAAAAACATTTTTGTGACGTGATGCTTACATCACCATCAAGGGTATATTCTTAGCTTTCAAATGCCGTTTGTTTTGTTCAGTTTGCTTGTTACAATCTTGAGATATGTCCAGCTAACAACAAAAAGGTAAAATCACCAATGTGCCACTTTCACTACAGTCAATGATAGCATCTTTCCATAAAAGTGACACAATTGTGATTTCACCGGTTTGTTGTTTACAAGATATCTCGAGATTAAAACAAGTAAATTTGGAAGCTAAGACTTTGCCCTTTATGCTGACGTAAACAGCTTTCAAATGCCATTTGTTCTGTTTAATTTTGCTTGTTTTAATCTCGAGATATCTTGTAAATAACAAAAAGGTGGAATCACAATTGTGTCACTTTTACAAGGGAATGTAGTAAAAGTGGCACAATTGTGAATTTACTCTTTCTTATTTAAGTTAACATATCTCAAGATTAAGACAAGCAAATTTAACCAAACTAACGGTATTTGAAAGCTAAGACTATGCTCTTGCCGTTGATGTAAACATCATGTCACAAGAGTATTTTCTCATTGCCAAAGAGGGCGGTTTTCACTTGCACAATTTTTTGAGACAAACTGTATTATGAAATTCTTATCTTTCCAATATTCACGGCTTCTGTCTTATCATAATGTAATGATAAGGACTAAATTTTTTTTATAACGGTCTAGGGTAGTAATGACATCGGGAAAACATCGATTATCTAAAAACTTGTGTTATATCATCGGCAGGGCATTCATCGGTAGTTTAAGTTGGTCATATTTCTAGATGTTTATTCCAAACACTCTTGGGTTTGTTGTGATATGAATTACAATGGTTTCTACACCTTCAATAAACAAATAAAGTGTCGATGATTCCCTTAACGAACATCTTTTCCAACTTTAAAGTAGCCCGATGAAATATTATCATTCATCGCAGAAAATGATATAATATGGTTTCGACGGATAAACGAATAAAAGAGCCTAGAATGGTACATTCAAGGTATTGGCTAACATTTACCACAGTTAAAAAAATCTGAGGTACATGATTCCCCATGCTACCATTGTCTTTGATAAGGTCTAAAAATGACGCCCTGAAAAAAATTGTATTTCAAAATGATTATTCAGTGCTTTAAAAAAGTGAAAATCGTAAGTTGATCAGATTCATCTACCCATTTTCTCCCATAGACTTATTGTGTGTACACCTACACTATTTAAACTCACCCCGAGTTTTAATTGTTTGTTCATGCATAACTTGCCGTTGGCAGTGTAACTTTCTAAACTGTTTTATTCTAAGGTGTTTATTTGTCCATATGAACACTACTATGTAGTTCAGGTATCAACATTTCACAATTTTTTAAATTGAAACTCCACAATGTTAGCCTATCACTTTAAAATGTGTATTACAAATTCGTTTATTCCACTCTTGTTTCTTTCCAGTTTTTGGATTCTTCTCGGCCAGACACCAATCAGAAGAAGGTATGACCGCAAAGACAAAGAGGGCGATTCAGTTTTCTACCAGTAACGTGGTCCTTGTGAACGTGTGGTACCAAATTCTTCTCCTGGAGGCAATGGTGGTTGCTTCGTACGCTATTCCGAATAATAATTCAACTACGATGTCGGAGGTAACCGTTGATGCCGAAAGTTCACATCTAAATACCAAGGACCCTGTGACTGAAAACGGCTGGACACAAGGCAACGACGAAACTAATTCAGTGCCAGGAGCAGGTTTCTCGACCGCTGACTCCAAACGGATGAATTTTACACCCAGTGACGATGATGACGTAACAACACTCCAATCTCATCCGAGTGACGTAACCCCAGCATGGCTGTGGCGCCCTCCTACGTTGTCAGTCTGGGTCTTATTGCAGTTATTCATAGCAGTCATAGGCATCATTGGGAATCTCGTCGTTATGATTGCATTGTTTACTCGCCGATCGTCCAATCGATCAACCGATACACTGATCGGAGCTTTGGCGGTGGCAGATTTTTTCACATCTTTGTGCATGGTTCCCATCTACGTAGCCGAAAAGGTTCCACCTTCACTGTTAGGTGAACTGTACTGCAGATGCATTCACTCTTGGTATTTCCTGTGGGTATCTGTTTATGCCTCTGTCTTTACTCTAACAGCGATTTCAGTCGAACGATATATCGCTGTGGTATACCCGATCCATTTCAATCGCTTCATGAGAAAGCAACGCCTAGTCTTGTGCATAGTCGTCTTGTGGTTGGCCGCATTTGGGGTCAACACGTTTTTATTGTTTACTGTGGTGGTCGACACGGACTCTTTAACCTGCGTCGTTTATTTTGCTTCTCTATTATTCCAGAAGGTCGTCGGTGTCGCCCTCTTTCTGATCAATTTCGCAATTCCCGCGTTGATCATGTTGATTGCACAAGCCCTGACGGTGAGGGCGCTACAACAACAGTCGCGTCGCTTTAAAGAGAAGATGAGCAGCAGTCACCATTCATCTTTCCACCTTGTTGCTAAGAAACGTGTACTGAAGATGCTCTTCGTCATCATCATCATCTTCATTGTTTGCTGGGGTCCTGAAATAACGGCCTTTTTGCTCTACAACCTCGGATTGATGGATCCCTCATATCTGCTTGGAACCCTCCACCGGATGTTGACCGTTCTGGCTTTTTGCAATTCCTGCGCAAATCCAATTGTATACACGATCCGGTATCCTCAATTTCGGTCAGCCGTCAAAAATTTATTTACAGGCAAAAAGTCGCCCAAAGGAGCATTATTTGAATGCAAAATTGAAGGAAGTAATGAGGGGCAATCTGATGACGATACGCGAAGTGCAGATATGTCGATTACAAAAGAGAATCCAATTGGTCAGATCTAGTCATAGGCGCAGTAGGGAACCACCAAAGTGTAGGTGTCGTTACCAAACTCCAATAGTGTACGCGATCAGGTACCCGCAATTTCGGTCGGCCGTCCCACATTTATTTACAGGTAAAAGGTCGCCCAAAAGGAGCATTATTTAAAGGGAGAAGGCACCGGCAACTAACTTAAGAATTAAAGAGGCATTGAGAGTATTGTGGGAATTATTATATATGGTGATAAAGACAGCCTAAATAAGGGCTACTGTGTGACACTCACACTCAGCAAGGCCCTATAAATTAATTAATTTGTGTTTATTTTATGTCTTTGCAAGCCTTATCTTAAGACAAACTTGCAGTAACAGTCATGGGGGGAGGAGCTTATCGATTCAAACAGTGCATACATTACTACGACGTGACTAACACACGTCGGGTGGCATGCATCTGTCATGCTTGGTCGGTTTCAGCAATGTGTACGTGCGATCTGATTGGTTGGCAAGAACTCAAATGTTTTCTTAACTTATGCCTGTTAGTTGCCGGTGCCTTCTCCCTTTGTAATAGCGAAGGAAGAAAAGAGGGGCAATCTGATGACAATACAAGAAATGCAGATATGTCGATAACAAAAGGGAATTCAATTGGTCAGATCTAGTCATAGACGCAGCAGTAGAGGATGGACCTTTAGGTATCGTGACCAAAATCTGGAAAGAACGTTTGAAACTGGCGTTAGGTTCCCTAATGGATTTAAAATCTGTTGAAGATGGCTTGATTTTTCTTAAACAAGAATTTCCCATTGATCGAGAGACGAGATATCTCGTGTCTAGTCTTCGACATGTTTGACTTGGCCTCGCCGCTTCTTAGTTCTGAACATGTTGTGGGAGGGGACAACAAAGTTTAAACAAGGGTAAAAAAAAATAATACTTCCTTATCGTGTCAATACACATAACAAATTGGTAGATGATTCAAATGGATTTCATAACTTAACTTTGTTGCATATCCGACCTAAAAAGAGGGCGCTACAGCTCGAAATATTAAAAGTTCAACTTTCAATATTATGCCTATATGGTACCTTGCCAAACTGTGTTGTTATTGGTATCTATAACGGCTCGTTTACACTATGTTTCCCGGCGGCTACGGCAACCACGTTTCAGGCCACCGTGGACAAAACGGGATGGACGTGAGACCACGCGGGAGGACGGGTTGGGCAAACGTGACAGTCTGTGTTGCCGTGGATGCCGGGCCAGATTTTTTTAACGGTGAGGATGAGAAACCTAGTAGGTCGTAGGAAAACGACGTGAACGCAATGAAATTCGAGAGTACGTTATAGGCCGTAACAGCACTTGGAGGTGATCCGTAGTGGGTCTTTCCGCGTGTTCTCACGTCCATCCCATTTTGTCCATGGTGGCCTGAAACGTGGTTGCCCGGGCCGCCGGGAACATAGTGTAAACGCGGCATTATGATATGCTTTCCTACATTAGAAATTCAACTTTGTACTTTTTAAACTCAGATATTATCATATTAATCTTAGAGCATGAAGTGATTTCCTAACCTAATCATGAAGTATGGCATGTTGCTGAATAGAAATGGTAGCATACCAATTTATCAATATCGAGGTTAAGATTAACTTTTCCTATCAAACAGTTTAAATAATAAGTCAAGGTATCTCTTAAACATACCATCCAAAGTATAATGAACTTTAAACATTTTGGGTTATAGCGCCATCATATGAGACCGGATGCATAACAAAAGCACATTGTGCAATTCTTGTGAGAAGATGAGTAATTTGATATGAATTTTGATTACAAAAACTCCATTGGGAACTCTGTTGACTCCACCCTAAAATACCCAGAACTTGAAAGCAGCCAGCCAACGCAGGAAAAACCCTACGCACACACATAGTATATAGTCCACGCACGCACGCACGCACGCACGCACAGACACCCACAGAGACACCCACCTACACACACACACACAAACAATCAAACACACACACACATACAAACACACACACACACACACACACACACACACACACACACACACACACACACACACACACACACACACACACACACACACACACACACACACACACACACACACACACTTTCGCGCGTGAGCACACGCACACACATAGTATATAATCCACGCACGTACGCACGCACTCAATTATCCACTGCGTACGCACAATTATTGTATGGTGATATGATAGACCGACTCGGTAATGTATACACATTTATGATACTCATTCTACTTCGGCAGCCTGGTGATGAATTATTTCTCTTGTTTCTATGAAAATATTTTCAATGATAAAATAAAACTTTTATATTACGGAAGCTGTTTGAGTAGGAGCAGCAGCAGCAGCAACAACAACAGCAGTGATGATAATGATGCATTAATAATAGTAGTTCTAGCCACGATTTATGTCAATGAGTCATGTTTTATGACTGATATTGTACAACATTTCACGTCATGCATGTGTTGTTTTTAATGTCTATCATTGGTGTTTAAACGGGAACTGACATATGTCACCTCTCCATTGCTTTCGAACATAAATTATTATTTTTTTTTTATAGATTGGAGGCGATAGCAACAAAGTAATAACCCAGCACCTTTTGTAAAAGGCATGCAAATTCTTTGTAGATTGTACCTGAGAAACAAAGAAACAATGAAAACAATGTGTAAAAATGCATGTACAAAGTTAAAGGAGATTTTATTCTAGCATACCAAGTAAAATAAGCATCTACAGAGGGTGATATACATTACATACTTTATAATTAAAGGCAGGGGATCTCATTTGCAAGCATAACGCAGATCAGGAAACAGATAACCCATGCCCTTAGGCTATTGATGAAGGCCATGCCTGTGAAATGTGGGGTCAGTAATTATCTAGAATTTGAAAAATGCAAAAAAATCAATAACCGTTTAGTGTACGTTCTATGGTAGGATCTTTTTCTCGCTAGAAAAAAAATCAAATCAGAGCCTAAAGTCACTATAATTCACTAAAACTGAGTTTTCTAGCTCCTATATTTTGGTGAAGGTTCCCAGATAGCATGTTATTATTATTATTATTATTATTATTATTATTATTATTATTATTATTATTATTATTATTATTATTATTATTATTATTATTATTATTATTATTATTATTATTATTATTATTATTATTATTGTTATTATTATTTATCGTCACATCATATAAAAAACATACAAAACGACAGGAACTAAAAAAGTGAATCAAATCACTGTTGCCCACAGGCATTTAGCTCCAAAATTAAATACGGCATGTACAATACAAAAACATAACAATATTAAAAATATTAAATTCAACAAAGGGTTCCCACCATGGCCCATGCCGGAGGACGGACAACAGAACCCCGCGCACCAGACCATGCAAATCATTGCTGTTATAGTCTAGCGCACTGGCCTCTATCACCCGCCCCCAGCACAGATCATAGTGGGAAGACTCTTGGCAAGATAAGGCTAAAAAAAAAGATCAAATTGTGAAGTAAAATCAGTCAATATAATGGTAAATGTGTGATCAATAATGCAATCAGGTTAATGTGTGATCAATAATGCAATAATGTTCTTCTAGATGCCATTGTATTTACACAATGTTAGTTCTTAGGCATGCAAAAAAGATGCCTTTGCGTTCAAGGATTCCTGTTCCGTCAATTGCGGAGCCATATTTGCTCGAACATATAATGTTTGCTTTTTAAAAGAAAAATGTTTTATAATCATGCAACACACTTTAATTTATGTGGACAAAAATATGTAATATGAATTCGTGTTGATATTGTTATCGGGCCCCTGACTGTTTTAAGGGAACACTACCAAATAAAGTCAATTGGATACAGCATTTCATGTCAAGTTTTGTCTGTCTTCTCTCTTCTCATATTGTTGAAGTTGTTGGAAATGCATGATGGGAACAAACAAAACAAACACCTTCCACACCTGAATCATCATTCTGCAGTGAATTCCCCATAATTAGAGCGATTGGAAGACTCGATATTATGGATGTTTAGTCGTTTGGTTTCATTGGTATGATATTCTCTCTGAAAAAGAAAACAACAACAACGAGTGAAATTGCTCAGTGTTTTAGCAGTGAATATAAAAAAAGAGTGAAGTTCAAGGGAATTTGAGTAAATTTTCACTCATTTCGGAGTGACCTCAGGGATAGTTATGGGATTCCGAGTGATCCCTAAGATCTCTCCAAAACCAGTGAAAAACACTCGTATTCACTTAAAGGTTACTCGAAATTCAATGAACAATTTCAATCTTTTATAAGAGTGCACAGACACATTCACATTTACATGGATACACATGCATACCCACATGCACCTGCATACATTCTTACGAGGTGTGACAAAAAAAAGGGACTGGGACAGCCACCACCCACATCACTGTGTTGCCCAACTACTCATCAACATTCTGCTACAATATTATTCACCATTCTTTCTCTGCGCTCCAGACCTTCCTGGAGCTGGTCAGTGGCACGCCTATGCTTTGCCCCGTCACGACACGAGAAGCTGTACAAAGACGGAGGAAATCAATCTGGAGTTCCTGGGTCAGTTGGGCAGGGGCCGAAGTGGTGTCACGTGCTTCAAAGGAGTCTTATCGCTTATGGTAAAGATCCCACTCGCGACATATATTGCATTTTCGATTGGGCACCCACCAAACTATACCAGGAACTTCAGATTGATTCTGCAGTCCATCTTTGTGCAACCTCTAGTATCGTGACGGGGCATAGTTGCGGAGTAACAGCCCGAGGAAGGGGCACATAGTGAATGGGTGACCAATATTATAGCAGAATGTTGATGAGAGATTGGACAACACAGTGACATAGGCGGTGGGTCGATCGTGGGCGTGGCTGTCACAGTGCCGTTTCTTTTTTGTCACACCTCGTACATAGACATACTTGTGGTGTGTTGATGTTTGTCCGCGTGTGTGTTTTTTTTTCTCATCACCAGATATACCTTGTGGGGAGCATCTCACAGGACCATGCATGTGCAATGTTGGGCTTCAGAAGTATGTCTGCGTAAGTAGATTTGTGCTTAGTTAAGCAACAATCCATAAACATGTCTTCAGGGGATCACTAACATAATTTGTAATATGATGTTATAGACGACTTTATGTCAGTGGAGATGGATTTCCTTAAGGGTATATTCCCCACAAGCCAAAAAACAAACGACCAAAACAAAAACCCAACACGGGCATTCGTCTGTCCATGCGATACCCCACACGTATGGCTGCGTGAGAGCATACATATCATACACACGCACAATCATTATACACATGGACGGAACACACGAGCATAAATATCTATGATCTCACGCGATCACTACGTTTTTGTAGAAGTTTTAAGTGCTAAATGGAAATCGAACCACGTGGAGTCCTCCTTTCCGCCATTTTTCTTGTCCGAATTTCTTGATTGATTTGTGTTCATCTGCGAGGTTTCGAAAATAATGCGGTCAATGCATTGTTTGTGTGCTCAAGCCAGTGCCCGTCAATGGAAGCCATTTCGTGACTAATTCATTCCAATACTCCCAATTGCATTAGGTTGAAAATCAAGTTCTTTTTAAATCTGATAAGGAAAAAAAACACACGATCTAATACTCAGAAATTGAAACGATTCGCAATGCATACTTTATCCAATGTTTTGCACCCTTCGAAGGTTTACTGCATATATATTTGTTTAGGTGTATCATTTTGAAATGTGAGTGTGTGTTTGTAATCTGTGTGCGTGTGTGTGTGTGTGTGTGTGTGTGTGTGTGTGGTTGTGTGTGTGTCTATGTGTCTGTGTGTGGCGCTGTATGTGCTTAGTCGTAGGTACACTTGTAATTGTTTGTGAATAATTGGATAATTTTGTAAAGCAATTGCGATAGAGCGGCGTTTGTGTAGATATTCGGTGTGTTATTGTTCAGAATGGTCGCTAATGTATTTTTTTATGCGACAGGTGTAATTTTTAGACCTTTCCCAATAACATTCTTAAATAATTCCTTTTTATTTTTGTCTCATTTGAGATTCTTATTCCAACTCAAAATGTGAACCTGCAATATAACAGGAAAACACAACAGAAAGGTAGGTTATTCTCTTTTGAATGTGAACGTGATAATTCAAGGTCAAAGGTACAGACTAGAAAGAATAGGTTCAACAGGGACCTATGCAACGTTTTAGGTCCATTGGTAAAAGCATATCCTATCATACCAATTGTTCAAATTGAAATAAATTTTTGACTTTTATTGGTCGGTCACTTGGTGAGTAGGCCCCTTTTTTGGGGGGGGGGGTAGGTGGGTGTTTGTACTTCGTTTCTATTGATGTACATTTGTATGTGTGTATGTGTAAGCACGTGTGTTTTAAAACATGTTTTATGTGCAGCTCCGTCATGTGCGCTTCGTGATTGTGTTATATGGACGTGTAATGGCTGAGCGGTAGCTCGCTCGTCTCCCAATCCAAGGGTAGTGGGTTCACACCCAGCTACTGCCCGGAACGATTGCCCTTCAGCAAGGCATTTCCATCCACACCGCTGCTCTCTACCCATGTGTATGTAAATGGGTACCCGGTAGGATGGGAGTTTTTATGTTGAATGATTAGCATGTGCGCGCCTGCAAAATGGCGACTGGCTGGTATGCTCCCTAGGGAGTGGAGAGTGGGCACTGTTAGTGCTGGATTGAATTAATGTATCCAGTGGCCGGGGTAATAATAATGTGTAAGCGCTATGATACTTTTTTGATAGCGCACTGTACGAATCCATTATTATTATTATGGACTGTTACTAGAAGTTTTTCTTACCGAACTACAAATAATCATGGAATGCAATCAAGCAGGGGATGACAGCGATGTTGTTTCCTTCCTCTTTGCACAAGAAAATAAACATTTCTCGTAGCCAAACCAATCGTAGAGTTCAAAGTGTCAGTGGCTATATGAGCCAAATCATTTGGAGGGTCAGAAACGAACATACACATATTTCAAACATATATGAAACTATGAAACATACACATGATTATATGAAATGAACATACCGTACACGCACTTATATTGATGTAAGCCTCTATGCTATAAGATCTAATTTCACCAGGGGGGGGGGGGTTGGGTTGGGAAGTTAAACACCCCAGCCAACCCGAATCTGACGCCAGTGCGTATCGTTGTCGCAGTCATCAGATTGAGATACTAGCTCTTCCAAAACATGGGATGGGGGGGGGGTAACGCCAATATAATCATCCCATTGGAAGTGAACCCATTTCTTTCATTGTTCCCACACTATTATCAGTGGAGGAAATGGAGGGGGGGGGGGCGACCGATCTTGACTCCTGGGTCCCCGTAGTCTCAGTCGACGTCGTCATCGTCATCATGCTTTTGTACCTCTCGAGGTTCATAGTGATGGTCGTCTACCAACAGCAAACCGGGCTGATTATGGAAACTTAAGAATATAATTGAATATGTAATAATGCTGAACAAGTATCGGCTGGAAAATAAGTCAGTTGTTAGCGTGAAACATTGGATAACAATTTATTTCCTGGCATTAAAATCATGTATATGTTGTGTCAATCGAACAAACTCTTCATGAATAAAGTATTGTACTGTCATTATTTTGCCATACTAGATGCCGGACACAAAAATCAAAACCAACCAGAGATTGTTAATCTTGACAGGAATATCCTATATGAAGTTGTGTGCTAAAATTCAGATAAATCAATCTTAACCCGTTGAAAATAAGACACGAGGTATCCTCTCGTGAGGTCTAGGGGAAATGTGTGTTAAAGACACCATATAAGACTGTGGAAGACACATTTAAAAATTGTCGAACTTTGCTATCTGACATATCTGACAGTGTTTGAATGGACAAATAAACGGTTACAGTTCGTTATTCCGAAGGTTCGTTATTCCGAAGGTTTA